>CAVNZG010001451.1:0-143106 GCA_963693315.1 Diogma glabrata
AGAGAGAGAGAGAGAGAGAGAGAGAGAGAGAGAGAGAGAGAGAGAGATCTTTAGCCTGTCTGTTATAGCCTGGAAAAATATAACGACTCTTACAGTGATTATACAATCCGTTGTCGTAACTTCAATACTTATGTTGTGGATATGTTAATTATAATTGGTGATTGCATTTGTGTTCTCGAGACCTTTGTGAATCTATCATTTCCAACATTTTGGAAATTAATACTAGCTATGTAGTTCAATTAAAAACAAAAACTTAACTGGCTTAAAATTATACTTAAGCACCTACACTTTTTTTTCTGATTTTCTTTATTAAAAAATAACAAAATTTACAAAAATACATTTTCTTTTCTTACAAAAATATATAATCGTTTTTTTTTTTGTTTTCAAGAACATTTTCATTTGTTAAAAAATAAAATAAAAATATTTTAATTTCACTTCACAATTTCTATTATTAGAAAGCACCAGCTAGAAACATATATTTTCTATGAAAATAAATTAAATGTTTCTGATTATTCTCCTTTAAATTTCTAGTTTAATTAAAAGAAAATTAGGAAGAATTGTTAAAGAAGAAAGATAAAAAATATGCTATAAAAAAATTTTATTGGAATTTTTTTTATATAATACTTGTCATATGGTCGCGATCATTTAAACAGATATAATATAAAAAGTAGTGTAGCGAAATTTCATTTAACATTTTAAGTTGTATTCTAAATATAGTTAAAACACATGTTTGTAGCAACTTGTTTTGTTATAATTTTATTTGAATTAATTATGAATCATTACAACATATTACTATATAGTATCAAACAGTAAAACATTAAAAGTATTTTAATCGTAGCAAAAAAATTAATATAAAAATTTGCCCCTGGTTACTTTAGGAAGAATTAATGATTAATATTTTAATCTAATGATTGGTATATGTACTTCATCTATTCAATGATTAATATACTTCATACTACATTTATATTAACGTATTCAAATGAACTTATATATGTAATACTCTTACTAATATCAAAAACCACCTTCGACTTATTCTGTAAGAATTATTGTACAATGTACATAATGTATATATGTATTTCTCATTTTCTACTCCCAAAATCATCACCAAAAAACATTAAACGAAATAAACGATTTATTATTTTATTTCTCTCAAAGTTAAAAGTTATGCTGCCAAAGTACTAAATTACATTTTACAATACTGTATATTTTAATTTTAATCTTAAAACTGTTTGCAAAAAACCAAAAATATCTTTAGTATTATTTTAAAACACATGCAAACAACAAAATATAAACAAATTATATGAAATTTACACATTTTTCAACAAGATAATTTAGATTTGTAAAATAAACTTTATTTCAGAGCGAAGTAATATCAAATTTATCATAGAAACTTTTTGGACCCGAGGTTAGAATAGTAGATTCTTGTATGAACTGAGAACGAAGGCAATTCTTCACAAGGATGAAGTTTCCCGGAACGAGGGTAGCGAGTGAAGGGAATCATCCGAGTGAAGAATTGCCATCATCCTATGCGAATACAAGATGCTATTTTATCCACGACTGTAAAATATTTCGATTAATTTAAAGTTTGCCTGCAAAAGTTTTTATCACCATATTGAAATATGTAAATCATAGATAGCATAGAAAAAATAAACAAATGACATAACGGAAAAACTAAAATTTATTATTTTATATTTTATGTATGTCCCGAGTCGAACTTTAACTACGATTTAAGTAGTCGACATTCTCAAATAAACCTATTTTAGTCCTTTTCGTCCTTTATTGCCTGTAAATAAGAGCTTTTTATTCTCGATAAACTTATTAACTCCTACAAAATCTAAAAACATACTATTTAACATCTAATTAGAATCTCAAAAAACTATTTACAGTCTACTTATTCTTATGTCGTGCTATTTTGCAAAAAAAAATTGATCTGAGATCAAAAATATTAGCTGTCAGATCAAATTAGCTGTCAGGTTGTGTTCTTCGGCAAAAAAAGATTGATTTTTATTTTGATCTAGATCAAGTTTTAAAAATCTAGATTTTTTGGTAGATTTTACAAATACATTGAAATATTATTTTTAATTGTCAAATTTATGTAAAAAAAACCGCCATTTTAATTATTATTATGATTTTGTTTAAAAATAATTTATTATTATTTAAATTATTTAAATTACTAATTAATAATAAAGTTATAACAAATAAAATGATAAAACGTAAAATCTATCATTTTCAAATGTAAACATAACCAAACATATCAAGTGACAGAACAAAAAGTCAAAACAATTTACTCCTACATTTACAAAAGTAGATTGATTTATTTTATGCTGTTCGTTGGCAAGTAAATAAATCAATCTTTTTTCCATCAAGCCAAAGAACGCGACATTAAAATACTACTTTACACCTAAATAAGCCTGTTTTTCAACACCTTACTAAGTACTTATCATATCCTAAGAACTTAAAAAGTCCTATCAATTCTATCAATGTACAAAATTACATCTTATTTGAATCTTCAAAAACTATTTACGATTCCGATCTTATTTCACATCAAACCCGACAAACATTTTTATACATGAAGATAGCGCTCGTATATGTAAGTTCTAAATTGGAAATGTATGAGTGTGATTTTGTTTGTAAAGGATGCGTCCATTTTTTCGCCATTTTTTTAATGATACAATTTAAGAGACCAAAATTCAGAATTCAAAAAATTTAAATATTTGAATTATGTGCAGAAAATAATACTAATTTTCCATAAATTTCTCAGTATTATGAAAAATTAAACCAAAATATCGATAAATCGATATGAAACAAGACAAATAAAAAATATTAAAAAAATATATTATATATATATATATATATATATATATATATATATATATATATATATATATATATATATATATATATATATATATATATATATATATATATATATATATATATATATATATATATATATATATATATATATATATATATATATGTATATATATATATATATATATATATCACTGGCGGGCGGTACGAAGAAAGCAGGGTCATACCTGCTTACCCAAACAAAATTTAAAATAGTCTTAACAAAAATTTATATTAATTAAAGAATATAAAAACATTCTAAATCGATTATTAATATCATTTATTTATTAACGATCATTCTAATATTCCAAAAATCTATATTTAGATGTCAGCCTTTTTGAATTTTCAACACTCCAAATCTAAAATGCACATATAAATAAAATATAAAAAAATTTTGTTTTTTGGCAGATTTTATCTATTCTTTGTTCTTTGGTCATCAGTAAAATTTCTGCTTTCAATCGCTATGTATTCCTTAGAAGTTGTATTGAAAAACAAACAATTAAAGTTCCAATAAAATGTGTAAAAATAAGCAGAAGATAATTCTGCTTGTAAAGTTTTTTCTTTCCTTTCCTTTTGTCATTTCACATTTGATGTACATTTTGTAACACATGTTTTTTAGTTTTGTAGTATGAAGAAAAATGTTTGTTAGTTTTTTCCTGATAAAATTGAAATGATTTTCAATCTATTGGTTGTGTTATTAAAATTAATAACATTATTAATTTATAGTTTTGATGGGTGTAATATTTCGTTTATTAAAATGGTGCAACCATTAAATAATATTGTTTCCAGTGATTTAAATGATGAAATTATTGGATCTTTCATTGAAGGTTTTTTATGTATGTTTCTTGAAAACGGCTCATTCGATTTGAATGATTTAAATTGTATTCTGTTAAGGTAGACTCCCAAGTGGTCCATTTTTTTATGACGTGAAAAATGCCGTTTTCTATGATAGCAGAGGAAAAGTTTATTTTCAAGCAGGATTAATCCCCTGTGAGATTTTTTTTCCTCTAGTGTAAAAAGAATAACAAATTGTAGTTGCTATGGTATTTTCATATAATTTTAAAACAAAGCAACCATATTTAAAAATAGAATATGAATTTTGAATGTTATTTTGTCGATTTCTAATTTAATAAATTCTAATAAATATCGTTTATATATTTATTATCATAGAAAAAAAGTGTATTTCCTACGCGAGATAAAAATATTTTACGTTCGTGAAATTGTCCCACTGGACGTTAACTGTTCTCGTGAACAAATTTTCACTCACGAAAAAGCAGCGTTTTCATATCTTGTAGCAAAATGTACTATTTTCAGAAAATTGGAAAAACTATATTTTTTTATGTATTTTCGCCGATTTCTCGAAAATAGCTCACTCGATTTGGATGGTTTAAATGTATTCTATTAAGATAGATGCCGAAGTGGTCCCATATTTTTTATATTACGTGTAAAACGGTCAATGTTCAGGAAATTGAAAAAAACTATATTTTTCATGTATTTTACCGATTTCTTTGAAACAGCTTTTAACCTATTTGGACGGTTTGAGTTGTATTTAATTGATTTAGATGCCGAAATGGTCCTAAATTCCTTTCTATGACAGAAAATATCCCCGCCTTTTGATTTTATGACTACACAAAACAAAATGAAAAAAAAAAAAAACTTTTTTAAAAAATAAAACCGACTTCAGAAAAAAAAAAAGAGGCACAAAAAAGTGAAAAATAACTCAATTGTGCCTTTTAGAGACAAAAATACGTATACATTTTGATTAATTTAATTTAATTATACTTAGTTACATACAAAAAATTACGCTTTTAAACAAAGATATTATATTGTAAAAGTTATTTTTTCATAATAGCTTTTATATTTTGAAATTTATTTTCAAAACAAAATGTTCGAAGCCTGTACCATCATTGACATCTCTTGCTTGGCATCGATTTCCAACAGTTTTGTACTACAAATAAATCTTACAATATAATAACTATTACAAAAACTATAATAATTATAATAAAATATAAGTTTTATAATATAACATCTTTGTTGAAAAGTGTAATTTTCTGTAGCATAATTAAATTAAATTAATCATTTTATATGTATTTCTAACTCTAAAAGCCACAATTGAGATATTTTTCACTTTTTTGTGCCTCTTTTGTTGTTTCTGAAGTCTGTTTCATTTTTTATGAAATGTTTATTTTATTTTCTAAAGAAAAGGGTATTTAAACCTACGATGGTCATCATAATTTAAATAATTTTTTAATGCCGCTAGTAAACACAAAGCCATATTATATTAATCAATGAATTTTTTCAAATTACTCAGTAGTGTTATAATGTTGAAAGTGTTATCAATATATGATCAAGAATTGCAGTGGCGTAGCTAGCATGGGTGGCACCCGGGGCGGATATTGTGGTGTCACCCCAAAAATAAAAACTGTCAATAATAATAAAAAGCCGATAAACGTAATTTATAATTTTTTTTAATTAATACAAATGAGCATTATTATTATAAGCCCGCAAGTAATTTTTAACTAATTTTAATTTGCTGAAACTCCTCTCACACGAAGCCACTAATACGCAAATAGTCATAAATAACTTTAGTGCGACCGTAAGATTCGGAAGAAATTCTAAAAAACCCATTCTACGATGAATTTCAAAAAGTCTAGGTACACCCAGTTAGAAACTGTAACATTGGCCGCTTTTAAATGCCTCCTCACCCTTTGTATCTCTATGAGGAGTTCTGTTGCCAATACCGCATCATAAAAACCAGTAAATTTTGATACCGATAATTTTAACTCTTCACTGTTCGCCAAAAGCTAAGTGTTTTTCTGCACAACCTCGAACAATGAAGCTAAATCTTGAACTGACTTCAGTCTAGTTCGGAGTTCAACACTGAATCGGTCAAGACATTCCAACATGTCCTTTTTAAGTTGAGCTCTCAGTGTCAGTCCAACATCAGGTGCAAACTCACCACCCGTTCGTTTTTTGCGTTTTTATGACGAATTCGGCTTTCCATTGGAATGTCATAGTCCTCCGATTTTTTCGCAGCAAGATCTATTGCCTCTTCTACAATGAGACTTCGTTATGAATTGACTCTATTTTTGTAGCTAATTGATCAATATTCAAGCCCGTGCTTTGCAATCCAATCTGAGCAAAGATATTATTTCTCTAAGAATATCATTCCAAAACAAAAGATAGCAAAGAAACGAAAAATCACATGCTGCATTGATAAGGTTCTGTGCAGCGCCTCTAGTGTCTACATTTTCTTGTTGTACACTTAACTTCTCAATTTTAGCTACTTTTACTGCAGCATAATGAGCACTCCAATGCGCTGTTAAGAGTATTTTAACAGTTGCTTTGTTGTGTTTAGCTAGTACTTCCCAGCGGCTAGTCGAAGCAGAAAAACATGTAAAAATGGCTTCCACTGACGAGTGTTGGCCGTATAAATTAATTGAATGATCTTTGCAGCCCACAAAAATTGCTTTGTTATTTTTTGCTTTAATAATAGCTTGCACTTCTCCATGTATACTACTCATAACAGCTGCATTATCATAACCTTTGGGAGTGACAATTCATAACATCTATACCATCATTTTCAAGATTTTTACACTGAAAAAAACATGTCCTATTTCCAATCGAAATGCAGTTGTCTCAACCTCACCGTGCGGGCAGATATGGCGAATCGAAATACGAGATTGATTCAACAACCGTACAATGATAAGCCGATGCAGTTGAGACAATCACATGAAATATTTATGTGAAAATAAAATATAGTTCAATTAATCTCAAATACTTAAATTTTAAAATGAAAAATTCATGATATAAAGCCAAAGAAATATGTTTTCATGGAAATAGCTATTAACTTTATTCAACTACTGTTATATTGGATAGCACTTTATATTTTAATTACACCTCATTCTGTTATCAGGAAAATGTTACTGAGTACTGAGTAGTCGTCCCAATCACGGTGAAATTGTTTGTAAATATCTTTTCTTTGCATGAATAATAAACTGCCATCTTCGAGATGAGGTTATCATTACTTCAAATTTTTTTTCAGTGTAAGAATTTCATCGCTTAAATCAGCGGCTTTTTTCCATGTAAAGGAAAAAATCCAAAGAATGCTTCCTTGATTTCCACTTTACTACCATCAATTTTCACATAACGAATCACTTCTGACATTTGATCAATATGTGAAATGTCAGGTGTGCTATCAAACATAATTCCAAAATATTTAACCGATTTAATTTCGTTGACAAGCTTAAACTTTACGTGGATCGCTAAAACATTTATGAACTCATTTTGTATATCTGGTGACAAATATGATACTTTTGGTGATTTACCCTGCTCCAAATTCAAAATGTGTTCTTTTAACACTACATCATACTTTGACAATAGTTTGGTTAGTTCTAAGAAATTGCCTTTATTTGAAGAACTTTGTCCTTCATCATGTCCATGAAATGCTGGGTTTTGTTTAGATAAAACAAAGTTATATCCAATAATCTTGATAAAAGATGTTTCCACTTCTGTTTTTTATTATATATTAATTGCAAGGCTGCGTCTCGTATCGTTTTATGAATTTTTAACCTCATTTCCAAAGTTTTCCACTTTTCAAAATTCTCCAGATGTTCATTTGAAGTTTCATGCTCGGCCACTTTGGGATTTAGTTTCCACCGCTTCTGATATCCAGTAGTAAATGTTGATTTTGTATTATTATTATTGGTGACAGCAAATACACGAAAACAGAAGCAATACAGGATGCAAGTTATTATTTACAGGAGAATAAACAATCCATGGCCGTAGAATTTTTTCACCATTATTCATCATTTTATAAAACCATTCTTTAGAAAGATGGCGAACATCACCTTTTATGTCCAACCCGTGTCTAGATACAGTAACAAACGACCCTTCTCTATTTTGAAAATGTTCACTTTCTTTTTTTATGATTTCAATGCGAACATTACCAGAGACGAGTATATTCCAATGTGATACATCTCTTAAGTCCTGAAGTGATTCACCCATGCAAATACTGTCTTCGATAGTAGAAGCATTAGCGGCATTATCACTGTCATTTTCATTATTCCTTTCTAATTTGTCATCATAGGTTATCATTATTAATTCTGTATTGTTGTTGTTACTTTCCGAAGATGAGCCAATATTCTCTGAAACATTCGTTGCATCAACGTGATAATCAGTTTCTTTTGATGAACCTTGGATATCATCGAGTTTTGTAACATATTTATAGATTTGGTCTTTCTCTGCTGGAACCAACTTTTTCTTTAAAAAGTATGAACTCCTCGTGGCATATTTATTTTTTTGGGATATTTGCTAAACGAAATCTAAAAAAATATTTTTGATTATAGTATAGGTATCAGCAAAGCATTAATTCTAAATATATTTGTAGGATAGTAGGATAATAGGTACATAGTTCATAATAAGTACACTGTGTTAACGACTAAATACATCGCCAAGAAAATTAATTTATTTAAATTTCCTTGTAACAACAACAATAATATTTGATTAAATGGAATATACAAATCATAGCCTAATATCATAAGGAACTATTTAAAAAAATATAAGTATGAAATCCTAAAAGATATTTTATATAAAGAATTGAAACCAAAATTAAATATCCAATTAGAATCATGCTCAATAATTTACAAAATTGAATGTGATTTTTGTGAAAAATTTTACATCGGGAAAACCGGAAAATGTTCTAAAGACTGATTTAAGGAATACCTTCCTAAGAAGAAAAATAAACAAAACTTAAATTTTATTTTTGCAAACCATTTATGCCCAAAATACATGTGCAGAAAGTCTGCACGCAGTGCTGCATGCATATCTGCATCTAAAATAGATGTGCAGAATTTTTATATATTTGACGTGCAGAATTTTCGTAACAATGACAGTTCGTGTTCTTACGTATTATGAAATAGTGAAAGTTGTCGCAATTTACAGAAAACTGTCTTTTTAATTAAAAGATAGAAGAAATTAATTGAATCGTTGCCTGTAAAAACGTTTATGTCTAAATTAAAATTTAAGTTTAAATCACATATACCACTGTTTCCGATAATCCTGTCCCAAAAATTTATTTATTAACAATATTAGTTTTAGGATGGGTCTTTTGTGAACAATTAAGCTTAAGTACATAATGGAAATCACTATATTAGTTTTAATTATTTTATAATTTGGATTATTTAGAATATTTGAATATCTTTATAAACAAATAATCACTACAAAAATAATTTCATTTTCAAAAAAATATCATTCATTTTTATCTGAGTTATAAAAAAAATAATCCATTTTCAAACAAAATGTCAAAATCATCCATTTTTATCTGAGTTTTCAAGTAGTTTTTGTTTTTTTTCATTGTGGTAGCACTGCCTCTGTGCAGCGAAATTAGAATTAGAGATATCTTGCAGAATTTTTCTGCATGCAGAATTTACATGTTATTGCTCTCATATAACTACACATGTTTTAATTTCACTGCATGCAGAATTCTGCACATGTATTTGGACCATTAGGTGTTTGCAATTAATTTGTTTGAAATGTAAAACATATATTAGGTAGTAAGGTTAAGCGGATATTTTAGAAATAATTTTGGAATAGAGACATTGTAACTCAAGGGTGCCACCCTATCGACAAAGGGTGCCCCATTATCGACGTAAACCACTTTTCCTATACATTATTCAGCATATGTGTTTTCAGACCTGGTCATTAAATAATCATGCTTGCATACTAAATAATATATCGTAAAAAGCGGTCAATATGGTATCTATAGAAATATTCAAAGCTATTGAGTAATTATGGTGATGGAATTCAATGCTCAACATGTTGATTCGATTAATATTGTTAAAATTTTATTTCACGTAATAACTCAAAAATTTTAAAAAGTAGAATAGATTCTTTTTGAACCAATAACACATTTATAGGACACATTTATAAGTTATCACAATTTATAAATTAAAATTATATGGATAACCTGGTGAAAATGGTTTCTAAGTGATTTATCGTTGAAAACATGTAATGGTTTGTTTAAGTTTTTTACGTTCGGGTGTCACCCCAAAACGGTTTCGAAGTGATTTATCGTTGAAAACATGTGATGGTTTGTTTAAGTTTTTTACGTTCGGGTGTCACCCCAAAACGGTTTCGAAGTGATTTATCGTTGAAAACATTGTGATGGTTTGTTTAAGTTGTTTACGTTCGGGTGTCACCCCAAAACGGTTTCGAAGTGATTTATCGTTGAAAGCATTGTGATGGTTTGTTTAAGTTTTTTACGTTCGGGTGTCACCCCAAAACGGTTTCGAAGTGATTTATCATTGAAAACATTGTGATGGTTTGTTTAAGTTTTTTACGTTCGGGTGTCACCCCAAAACGGTTTCGAAGTGATTTATCATTGAAAACATTGTGATGGTTTGTTTAAGTTGTTTACGTTCGGGTGTCACCCTAAAATGGTTTCGAAGTGATTTATCGTTGAAAACATTGTGATGGTTTGTTTAAGTTTTTTACGTTCGGGTGTCACCCCAAAACGGGTGACACCCGGGGCGGACCGCCCCCCCGCCCCCCCCTAGCTACGCCTCTGAAGAATTGCACACATTTTTATAGGAATCCAAAGTATTTTTAGGCATTTTCAATCGTGTACAAAATGATTTGAGTGAATCAATATGTGTTGATCTAAAAAACTCAAATTTTCTCGAAATCAAAGATTGTTTATTTATTGCCATACTTTTTGATGAAACATCAGATATATCTTATAAGTCGCAGCTGTCAACAATAGGACGCTTTATAACTAAAACAGAAGAAGTTTTTGAAAGAAGCTTAGCTTTTACATATATTAGTGCAGACTGATCTGCCAAAGCCTTATCACGTTATGCAATCAATACAATGGAAGAACTATCATGTGGCGATAAATTGAAAAATATTCTGATTTTTTTTATATAATCTGCTTACCGTCTATCGAAACCCACTGCACGCCACTGATATATATATATATATATATATATATATATATATATATATATATATATATATATATATATATATATATATATATATATATGTGTATATATATATATATATATATATATATATATATATATATATATATATATATATATGTATGTATATATATATATATATATATATATATATATATATATATATATATATATATATACATATATATTTTTTTTAAATCACTAAAATTAATTATTAAGAGGGCCTAATTGTTTAGCGAGATTATTTATATTAGATTAACTGAAAATCTTCTTTCGCACATAATTTTATTTTTTTTTTTTTTTAAGGCGTTCATGCTCCATGTTGGAGCGTTGCCAGGCTAATCAGCTTTGAAAATTCACCACGGTCATTCGCAACAGCGACATAATTACCATGGCAGCCGATTTTTTTAAGGTCGTTTATTACGTCAGTCTCCCATTGTAGTCGTGGTCTTCCTCGCGGTCTACCACTCCCTGGGGTACTAACGTACATTTTTCTAATCATTCCAGACTGTGAATCGGCTCGTAGAACATGCCCAAACCAAGCAATCCTGTTAGAACGGATACAACCTATTATATCAGGACCCTCAAGAAGGTCTCTGATCTCAAACTTATACCGGGTTCTATACTCTCCATCGTCTGTCTTAAGTGGACCAAAAATGTAGCGTAGGATCTTACGCTCAAATACAGATAAATGCGATTCGTCATTTTGTGTAAGGGTCCACGTTTGTGACCCATACATCACAACCGGTCTAATCAATGTCTTGTATAACTTGAGCTTGGTGTTAGTTGATACATACGGTGATCCAAAGAGAGGTTTAATTGAGTAGAAAGTTCGGTTACCTGCAACGATTCGAGCTTCAATATCTGTAAGTATGCTGTTGTTTGAGTCAAGCAATGATCCCAAATATTTAAAAGATTCAACTCCCTCAATTCGTTCATCGCCGCACATCAAATCTTTCTTCTCAGCCTCTCTTGAAACATTCATATGTTTGGTTTTATTGTAGTTAATTTGCAGACCAATTTTCCTAGCACCACTCTCAAGCGACTTGAAAGTCTCACTCATAACAGCTTCACTTCGGCCGAGGATGACAACATCATCAGCGTAAGCAATCATCTGTACTGAGTTTATTGACAAGATTTTGTTATTACTCGGTAGTTTCTTTTGACGGCACACATATTCCAATCACACATATTCCTGTCATTTTGCATAGTGATACCAGTTTACCAGGAATTCCCATTGACACCAGAGCAGACCATAGAGTCTCTCGTTCGAGAGAGTCGTAGGCCTGCCTGAAATCAATGAAAAGTTGGTGCACAGGTATGTTGAACTTTCGACACTTTTCCAAAATCATCCTTATCGAGAAAAGTGCATCGGTGGTACCTCGGCCCCGCCGGAAACCACACTGATATTCTCCAAACAGTTGTTCAGCAAAAGGATTGATTTTGGATAGCAAAATGTAGGAAAAGATCTTATATGATGTGCAGAGGAGAGCGATTCCTCTGTAGTTTGCACATTGTAGGCGATTACCTTTTTTTATGGATTGGTATCAGCATAGCTGTGTTCCAGTCCTGTGGCATGGTTTCAGTCCTCCAGATCGTTTGAACAAGTTCAAACAATCTTGAGGATAGAGTTTCGCACCATGTACAATCATTTCGGATGTTATATCGTCGATACCAGGTGCTTTATTGCATTTTAATTTTGACTGCGCCGCATCGAATTCCTCTTTGGTGGGTTCGTCTACATGTACCTTTGACGCACGAATAAGCTTTGCTCGTCGCCCGACTTGTTGCTGGTCACTTAAGTTGAGAAGATTCTCAAAATAAGCGGCCCAAGTATCTAAAATATTTTTAAGGTCTACTTGTAGCTCCCCATCTTCATTTTGAATAGCAGTCGATCTAGTTTGAGGGCCCTTCTTTAAGGTTTTAACCTGTTGAAAGAAGTTACGCGATTGATGTTCCTTATTGAAGCTTTCAATCTCCTCACACTGTCTCTTCCACCATTCTCTCTTCGTTCGTCTACATAGCTTTGTAACGGCTTGTCTTGCCAGTTTATAGTTCTCCTTCGTGGACCTGGTATTGCGTCCTTGTAGACACTTCAGATAGCAATTTCTTTTGTATTGAATAGCGTCAAGACATGCTTGATCCATCCATGGCTTCTGGGAGTGGTTCTGTGGTCGTCCTTGTATTCTCTCAGCGGCGCTTAAAACAGCATCTTTGAGCAAATACCATGACTTATCGACGTCTCCATTAATGGTTTCTGATTTCTCCAATGTTTCGGCAATATGGATTTGATATCTCTCTTCTGTTTCAGCATTCTTTAATGATGAGATGCTAAAACGTTTCTGTTGATTGAATTTTGGAATGCCTGGATTTGGGAAGTGGAACCTTATCGTTGCACATACAAGGAAGTGATCACTTCCAATGTATGCACCTCTAAAGGATCGCACATCCCGAACGCTCGAAAACAAACGTGCTGTTACTAGAACGTGATCAATTTGATTTCGAGTATTTCCATTCGGTGAGACCCAAGTCTGCTTATGAATCGTTCGATGCGGAAAGAACGTACTGGCAATTCTCAAATTATTTGATAATGCAAACTCAGTCATTCTCTCACCATTATCATTCGAGTTCAAATGCAGGCTGTTGGGACCCACCTAGAGATGTTAAAATACGGTATTTTATTTTTTTTGTATAATACAGCGTATTATACATTGTATAATACAAAATAAAATACCGTATATTCTGTACAAAAGTGGAATAGCCGATATACAGTGTTAGTGGTATAACAACAAAAAATTACTTCCATCATCATTTTCAATCACAACTAATTCATTTTCTTCTAAATATCTGCCCCGACATTTGGATTTCTTATCGTTATCTTTATTTATATTTCTTAAACGAATGCTAATAAGATCTATTTATTCATCTGATTCTGCTTGTTTTCAATATTAATTACTTTCATTCGCGTCGAGCTATTGTATTTATGTTTTTATTTAAATTGAAGACTTATCATTTTCCATTGGTAAACTGTTGGATATTTACATTATGATTTTTCACATAAACAAGTTTACGCCTCGCCTCGTTGATTTGTAAGACAAATACTTCTTGCAGTATGAGTTAGGCTGCAGATTGAAAAAAGATTTTTCTGTTACAGTGGAATATGCGGAACGACGAAACATTCCGAAGAGCCACAAACTATTTGCCACTAAGTTGAACAATCAATATAGCTGCCATCGGTTTCAGAATGTGAGTTTTGAGATATGAGTATTTTAGTTAATCAATTTGAATGTATAGAAAGAGGACTACTCAAAGATGTAAAAGTGAATGACAGTCCATGAGTTCATAGCTCATAATGAGTGGAACGGAATGAGTTCATGGCTCATAATTTTAATTTGCTGCAAAAAAAAAATTCCCTATAACGGTAAATAGTAATGATGCAGCATTCGATGTTTGAAATTTATGTTCTGTTGATATTACAACAATTTTGTTGCCATAGAAATTTGCGAATCACTAAGAATGCGTTTCTAACTGTTAGTAACAAGGGGCAATAACCCATTGATTTCTTCTGTATCGTTCATATATTCGAGAACCAGTAGTATATATTTTCGAAGTTATAAATTCTTCAAGTAATCCACGCGAAATTTCAATAAAATGGCAGATTACTGATTCGCGCGACACCACAATAGAAAAAAATTTTATAATAAAATACCTGGTATTTTACTACGTTTTGGACAATACGGTATTTTACGTATAATACCGCGTATTATACAACAGTATTAAACACTTTTACATCACTAGACCCACCACATTTCCATAAGAGATATCTCCTCCAACCTGTCCATTAAAGTCACCAAGAACCATAATGAAGTCGCGTGATGGTGTTTGTTTCATAACCTCTTCCAGTGCTATGTAGAAATTATCCTTCTCGTCGACGGTCTTAGCTTCAGTAGGTGCATGCACGGCAATAAGAGAAATATTGTTATATGTACCACGTACACGTAGGTAGCAGATCCTCTCACTGACCGGGATGAATTTCATCACGGCTTCTTGTATGCGTGCACCAACAAGAAAGCCAGTACCAAATTCTCTTCGAGAAGGATGACCACTACAGTATAGAGAGTGACTATCCAAATCTTGTTTTCCGGTTATCGGCTATCTAATTTCTTGTAGAGCAATAATATCCATCCTATACCTCTCAGCCTCTGTTTCCAGACTTATAAGAGCATCAGGAGCGCTCAGGCTGCGCACGTTCCGCGTTCCGATTCGGTAGTCTGGTCCTTTTTCACGTCCAGGTAAAATTCTGTTTTGTTGTCCGGGTCTGTTTTTCTTTTTCTGATCACCAAATTTAACATGTTAGTTTTTTTCCGGGGTTAGGGTGTTAACCTTAGGCCCAACCCAAATTGTCGTGAATGGGTCGTTCTGCATATTAAGGTCACCAGAAACAACCTTTTTACACGTTTATATAGCGAGCCGCTTGATTCAAGACAGACGCCCGCTCCAAGCCGCCCCTGACATGGAGAACAGACGCTTGAGTCGCATTGGTTGTAAGGCGCCAATTCGCCGTGATGTAGCGTCATTGACTAAGCAGTTTTTACTCTGCTTGTCTCCAATACACCAACCTAATTCTGTCAGCATTACCCAGGCAGCACGGCGTGGACGTCGAATTTAGGATTTCGCTACCCATAATTTTACTATAACATTAAAATATTCAATTCAATTAAATGCATATAAATTGAATCGGTCATTTCAAAAACCTCTTAAGTCACATTTTTTTCCAGCATGCTTCTTTTGCAGAAAAAGGTTCCTTAAATGTAGATGCGTATTCTGGGTAAACGCATTCCTGCGTAGGACGAGAGGAACCGCAGGTACGGACCCATGACACTCGCCCTCTTTTCGAGGATTCGTGTTATATATCAATTATATACGTATTATACTATTATATATGAATTAACTCATAATTAAGAATGTCGGAGAATATGACTATGTACCATAAAGATATTAAAACATGACAAATTAATACATGCTAAATGTTAATAAGATTATTTTTAAGTGTAATTCTCAATAATAAGCAATAAAAAATATGATTACTGCGATTTTTTTGGTAAAATTTTATACAACTAACCTTATTTCTCGCTAAAACAACATAAATCAAGAACTGTTTTTTAGGTTTTTTTCATTATTTCTATTAATAAACTGTAAAGGTTATTCGCTATTTTAATTTTTTACCACTCAAATACTAAATTAAACATAAAAAACTACTTTAAAACTCATTTGTTTGTGTATGAAACAATTTTTATTGATTTCTGAAAAATTCTAATTCAGTGACTTATGAGGTTTTTGAAACGTCCGATACAATTATTTCCTAAAATGTTAAATAAAACCAGCCATATTAGAATATATAAAAATACATTTTATTTTTCTATATTCTTATATTTCTTGTTCTTTCTTGTTCTTTCTTTTCTTTTGTTTATTTTTATTATCGCATCAAACAATTTTTTTTTCTTTTTGTTTTTTAACGGAAAAGACCGAAAGAAATTTTTTTTAACGTCTTTTTTTTTTTTTATTAATTAGTTAGACATGTTTAGCACACTAAATATGAAATATTCATTATTTAGACTCTTTGAATATCCGAAGATACCATGTCAACTATAAAGGAAGGAGATGAGGAAAATGGAAGGAGATGAGAAAAATGGAAGGAATGAGGATATAGGAATAACTATACTGATTCTTTTAAATGACGATGGACATTTTCTTTAAACATCTGAGGAGAATATTCATCGGGAAATACGGAGCCGGGCATTGAGTTCCATAATTTGACCACTCTATTAACATAATCGTTCTGGAAGGACATAGTTCTACAACGAGGTATTTGGACAGCAAATGGGTGAGATACTCTGAAGTTCTTGTTCGTCGATTAAATTGCGCACACAATGGAAGGATATTTTGAATTTCCTTAGAGGAGAATTCACTAAAGTTATATTTATAGTAGATTGACAATTCAGCCACATTTCTTCTGTGCTGGAGTGAATCAAGCTGATCCGTTAGTTCGGTATTACCAATCAACCGTATTGCTTTTCTCTGTACAGAGTCTAGACATTTTATTGTTGACTGACAAGCACCTCCCCAAACATGACAGCAGTACTCCATACATGGACGAATAAATGACTTGAAGATTAGCAAAATTTGCTCGGGATTGAAATACTTTTTACATCGACTCAAGAATCCTAATTTTTGCATTGCAGATTTAGCGAGGTTGAACACATGTTTATTCCATTTCAGGTTACTTTGAATATCCACTCCAAGAAGTCTAACTGATTCAACCTCACGCAATTCCTCATGGTTTATCTTAATAGGGAAATTTTTATGTCGTTCTATTCGTGAAAGACGACATAGTTTTGTTTTGGTTGGATTAAATGAAACAAGATTACGATCACCCCATTCCATTATACGAGCCAGGTCGTTGTTGATAGAATCAATTAGCAGCTCTCTATCAGTGGTAACTGCAGTATGAGATCGAAATTTAGGAGATGCATGTGATGCATGCAATGTGCTGTCATCAGCAAAACTATGGATTGGGTGCACTGTGGAATTAAGTAAGTCATTAATGTATAGAAGAAACAAGGTTGGTGAGAGTGCAGAACCTTGGGGAACCCCAGCATTGCTTGTGAAAATATTGGATGTGATACCATCTAAATTAACATGAAATTGGCGACCTGTAAGAAAACTATGAATCCATGAGACAGTAAGATGGTCTATGCCATAAGATTTTAATTTAGCTATGAGATTTTTATGCCACACTTTATCAAATGCTTTAGAAATGTCAAGTGAAATATTGAATGTTTCACCATGGTTTTCCAGCGATTTGTTCCAGAGATGGGATACGTAGGCTAACAGATCACCTGTTGCATGACTTCTACGAAAGCCATACTGCTTATCATCTATAATTCGCGACATTTCCAAATAATCTATTAGATTGTAGTTAACATATTTTTCAAATATTTTAGCAAAAACCGACAGAATTGCAATTGGTCTATAATTGTTAGGGTCTGTCTTACTGCCTTTCTTTGATATGGGTTGAACGCTGGCCAGCTTCCAAGAATCGGGAAATATTCCGGTTTTATAAGATAAATAGAAAATTTTTGTTAAAATAGGAGCTAGTTGTCTAGCAAAGTTTTTAAGAATGAGGGGTGGGATACCATCGGGACCAGCGGATTTGTTGATATTGATAGAAATAAGCATTTTCCGTACAATATTGCAACGAAAAATGATTGGTTTCATTTTCGTTTCAACTGGGGAAATGATTGTAGGAGAATGGAGAGGTTCAACTATGTTAGAGTTTTCTGCGAAAATACGACCCAAAAGATTTGCCTTCTCTTTTGAGTCGCTCACGGGAATGTCATTCAGAACTATGGTTGGAATAGAGGATCGAGTAAAGTTGCTTTGGACTGATTTAACTGCTTGAAAAAAACTACGTGAGCCAGATGGGTGCTCGGCGAATTTCTTTGCTTTCTTCTGGATAAACGCATCTTTGTCCAAGTCTATTTTGTATTTACTAATATTTCTGGCTTTCTTATAGGCGCTATGGGTTTCAGGTGTTTTATTTGAGTTATACGTCTTAAATGCTTTGCGTTTATTCCTCACTGCCTCATCAACATCCCGCGTGAACCAAGGCTCAGTTTTAGGAGTGATTAATCGATTTGGAATAAACCGCCGCATTCCGTCTTTTATAATTTCAGAAATTCTTATTGCCGATGTGCTAGGATCTTGATCAACACAACAAATAGTTTTCCATGGTGTTTGATCATAAAAGTTTCTCAATCCCTCCCAATCAGCGCGATTATAATTCCAGACGCAACGAGGATTTGCTTTAATTGGCGTCGGTGATGTAAATTCTACTATTGCTGATATTAGTAAATGGTCCGATGTTCCCAGGGGTTGTTCAACTTTTGTCTTCGTAGTATCTGGTTCGTTTGTCAAGAACAGATCCAGCAAATTATTGTTATGATGTGAATTGTCTGCGATTCTGGTGGGACACTCTATCATTTGCGTCAAACCGTGATAATCTGCGAATATCAGTTCAGCTTGTCTTCCTACATCGTCAGTGCGCGATGAAAACTTAAGCCATTCTTTATTATGAATATTAAAGTCTCCAAGAATGACCAGTCTTGCTTTGGGATAGTCCGTGGTAATCTTTTCTAGATTAGCCGAAATTTGATCGAAAAAAGTACATCCAGGGGGGGAATTCGGAGATCTGTATAATCCTATTATAAACATAGTTTCATCAACACCTGAGATCTTCAGTGCTATAGAATTATGGTGCTTAGAGTTCAACTCGTAGGCCTTAATTCTCATACATGAAAGTGAATTTCGAACAAATGCACAGACACCATGCTTGTTATAAAAGGAATGTTCCAATTCGTAACTAGGCATCCGGTATTTATCAAGATCCAATTTCGATGATTTACCACTGACAATTGTTTCCGTAAGAAATAATATGTCAGGTTTATTTTTTTCGATGTGGTGATGAACCTCGTTTAGGTTCGAATTCAGTCCTCTTATGTTTGTGAAATCAATTCTAAGCTGTTGGTTCACTTTGCGGCCATTTTGTTGAGACTGAGACTTACCCCTTGACATTGTAGGTGCAGTGACAGAAATTCGACCAGGTCTAAATTTCAACACTACACAATACAAGAAAATCTGGGTACCTCCGTCACAACAGTACGACACTAGATCGCAGCTGTAGCACGATAACTAAGAAACAACCGGGGGTAAAGACACTAAATAATAAGGATTTTACTAAGTGTATAAACTAATGTATTTATTTATCTGATTATACTTTATACTTAAGGAATAAAAAAAAAATGTTTGAGGGAGAATATTTATGGATTTCCAGAAACAATCAATAAAAGATAAAGAGCACTCTTGCAATAGAAACTAAATATATAATTTAATTCTATTTTACCTTTAGTGATCAAAAGGGGTGGGTATTAAAAATAATTAAACAATTAAGATACTGTACTATTACGGCAGCAGGCAAAAAAAAACAATACATTTGCAGTGATGAAAATTGACCATAGATTTAGTT
Source organism: Diogma glabrata (assembly GCA_963693315.1). Classification (NCBI taxonomy): domain Eukaryota; kingdom Metazoa; phylum Arthropoda; class Insecta; order Diptera; family Cylindrotomidae; genus Diogma; species Diogma glabrata. Next base: position 19,921 of record CAVNZG010001451.1, read on the forward strand.
TTTATCAATGGTTGGGTTTAAGAAATTACTTTAAAACAAGTGGCGAGAGATAGCATTAAATTACAAAATTAGAATATGTAACAAATATATATATATAGTAAAATAAAATGTATACAACCTGCCAATTTTTAAAATCGGTTAATTATTTTTAACTTTTAACACTTAAAAAAAAAAACTTTCTCTGGGGGCGTGTCTTGTTGGTGAAAGAGGATTGAATTTAAGAATCTTTTTTTTTTAAACGGAGATGGGAATATTACTTTCTTTCTTTTATTTTACACACATATATCACTAATAAGTTTAATGTTTTCTTTGTCAAATTTATCAAATTGAAAATATTAATTTTTCCCTTAAATCTTTTTTTGGTAATCACTTATTTTTTCAGTTATAATATTACTTCACTTCACTTCTCTTAATTTTTTTTTTGTTTTAATTGATAGACCTGTCATAAATGACATCCGTTCTGTTTGAAAGTAGAAAGTACTATGATTTATCTATTTAACACCTATTTAACACCTTAAATGGGATTTTTTTCCGGTAAGTAGCCCTTGTAGGAGTTATGTAGATGTTATTTTTGTATTAAAAATAAGTGATACTTAAATACTCTTAAGTTCTAAATAGTAGAATTTGTAGGTTTTAAAGAGTAGTTAAATTTCGACTCGGGTATTGTTCTCGTTTTGACCTTCTGTACCAACAAATAAACTATAGAACTGTAGTAGAATGTAACGATTGCGTTACATTCTAAAATCTGTGTTACGTTATAAAATTACAATGGAAGACATACACATAGAAAGCATATATTCTTTAGTAGTCGTATATAATAGTTGATTTTTACACAAGTGGTGAAAACGTCTCTTTTTGCGTGACTGAACGGTTTGGAATAAGTTCAGGAACGCAAAAACGTTTTTACCACGCGTAGAAAACGCTATTTTTTCTACGATTGTAAATATAAATGATAATATTTACAAATTCATCTACTAAAATCATACAAAACGACATATCTAAATTTGACTGAGTAAAAAAAAAACAAGATTGTATTTATATATAGCATTTTTACCAGTGTAAAATAATGTTATTATTGTGTTCGCCTACAGATGGAATAATAACAGGCAAACACAATAATAACATTATTTTACACGGGTAAAAATGCTATATATAAATACAATCTTGTTTATTTTTTACACTGTCAAATTTAGATATGTCGTTTTGTAAGTTTTTAGTAGATGAATTTGACAGTATGAATAGTGAAAATAGTTCATATATTTTCTCTAAAAACTTTTACAGATATTACAGATATTTTTTTTACCGACTGGAAGTCATCGTTTAAAGTAGAAATTTAAAAAATTGTATGTAAAGTTTCAATTAAAAACAAATAAAAATACATTTTTTAATAAAATTTATTTATTTATTTAATAAATTTTTTTTTATTTTTTTTTTGGCGGAGAGAACTCAGAGAATAGTACATTATTTAATTAGGAGCTAAAGTGATACTTTTTGTGTTGAGTCTATAGTTTGACGGCCGACCGCAGGGAGGCCGACAATTATAGACGAAACACAAAAAGTCACTTTAGCTCCGAATTAAATACACTATTTTTTCGGCAAACGTTTAAATTTTTTATAAATATGAAATTAATACATCAAACTTTTTATAAATATGAATTTGTATCGTCATAATTACTTCCAAAAAAGAGAAAAAAACATTTAAATTTGTATGAATAAAATTTTTTTATCACAGCAGCCTTTTCATAATTTCATAATATGAGAATTAACTTATTTTTAGTTGTCATGGTTATACAATATGTTTGAAAAATAACAAACTAACAAATAACAAATGCTACTTTACAGCCTCCGTAATATAAAATAAAAATGGCGTTACTTTTGCTGTCGCTAGACGTTACTTTTGCTGTCAGGCTAAAAAGTAAGACTTTAGCTAACTCCCTAGCGGCAGTAAAGTTAAACTTTACAGCCGTTTGCCGAAAATATATTTTATATCTGATAGTTAATTATCGGAGGAAAAAATTATACGGTATATCTGATACAAATTTTATTTTATCGCTCCGATTTCTCTGATATAGAAAAAAACACACTCATTATTAGTTTAATTAATTAATTACACACAATTGATAAAATGATTAGTTTCGATTCGATTCGATCAAAATATTGAAAATATTCAATCCCTTCAAAATACTGCGATATTGACAGAAATAAACACAGCAACCGAAACAACAACAGAAACAGTAAATCAAATTCAATCTCAAATATTCAATCCTTTAAATAACCACCACCTGTAGGCGACCACCGAAACTTATTTACTTTCAGTCCTAGTGACTGAAAACATTTTCAGTCACTACTTAGAAAAAGTTTCCCTTTCACATAGGTTCTACTATATATTAAAATGACATTTTCGTAGCTTGAAGTAGAAAAAATAATTTTCTTATATAGCCTTAAATTTGTACGAATCATTACGTATCAACTTTGATATGAAGACGATGTATTATGTGTGTTAAAATATAAATATCCTGGGGTCGACGGTTCGAATCCAGTCAAGTTTAATGGATTTTCTGGATTAGGAGCTGTATTGGGGATGGGTAGTATATTGTATTGAGGATGGGTAGTATATAGGGTGGTATGGGTCTAATGACCTAAGTCATTCGTAAAGTAAAAAAAAGAAAATTGATATGCGCTAATGCTTTAGGGCGAACCAATGGATGAACCGCGGCCTATGAGCGTTCGGCGGGCGACTTACGACTTTAAATTAAAAATTTGTAAATGTTTTTTAATTAAATTTTAACTCGACTTGACTGCCATGGTAGTTATGCGGCTGTTGCGATTGACTGTGGTAAATATTCAAAGCTGATTAACTTGGCAACGCTCCTACATAGAGCATGAATGCCACAAAGAAAAAAAGGTCTTTGTGAGCAATTAAGTATCTTACACTGAAAGAATATTATAATATGCATAAAAAATTACATTAAATCTACGCATTTGTTTATGAGTTGGCCCTAATAAACGCCATTTATTATTCTTACGAATAAGAGTTTATGAAGTATTGAACAAAATATTTAATAACTATTACATTTATTAATTTCACGAATTCGTTTATGAATTCTGGTTGAAAATTTTACAATTCTATTCATACTATCAAAAAGACTTTTATTAAATACCCGAACTAACAAAAAATATTGCGACGCTGATGCATAGGCTGACTTCACCACAGCTCTGGAAACATAGTGTTCTGGATATATAATGAGCTCTCATTCACCAAAAACTTTAGTTAAAAGCTAACCAATGTTATAGACTTCGTAGTTCTAATTATAAAAATATTAAAGAAAGCAGTAGTATCCCAACAAACATAAATTCTGTTGTACGAGAAAAAGTAAAAAAAAAATTTTACCGGAAGTGACAAACCGGAAGTAAGGATGCAGAACTGTTGTGAACCGTACTAAATGTTTATGTACCAAGATTCATCCAATTCGATTAACAGGTACAGATGTTATTGAGCTTCCAAAATAACAGGTGCTCGGAGGACCCCCTACCACTTTGTTTACTATCGCTAAAAAAACTAATCAGTTCCTTGCCATACATATTTGCATATTTTTGCGATGTGTCATCAAAACTACTTAACGAACAAATGTTGTAGGCTTCCAACAAACATTGAAACAATAAACAGGTGTACGGGAGGACCCCCACCACATATCCCAATGATACAAAAACTAATCAGTTCTTTGTCATTTAAGTCTTTATCTTTCTTCAAAGTGTCATTGATTAATGAATGAAGTCTATATGCTCCCAACAAACTTTAAAAACAAAGTGTGAAAAGTGTGCATATGTATGGTTGACCCCCGTCACTTTGATCAATGTGTCCCAAAAGATGATAACTATCTTGCTACACTAATTTGAACCTTTTCCATAAGTTTCATCATAATCACTTCATTATTGTAGGCTGTAGTGTGCATAAACACACGGAAAAAAATTGAAAAATTAAAAAAAAATTTTTTTAGCCGAAGGGAAGAACCGGGAGTTGGAATCCAGAACAAACAAACATTGAAAAATGGTGACACAGTAAACAGATGTTCGATAGGCCCCGCACCACTTATCCCAATATTGTCCAAAAACTAATCAGTTCTTTGTCATTTAAGTCTTCATCTTTTTCCAAAGTGTTATTCAAATTGATTAATAAATGAAGTCTGTATGCTCCCAACAAACTTTAAAAACAAAGGGTGAAAAGTCAGCATTTGTATGGTAGACCCACGCCACTTTATTCAATGTGCCCCAAAAGATGATAACTATCTTCTCACACTAATTGGAACCTTTTTCATAAGTTTCATCATAATCACTTCATTATTGTAGGCTGTAGTGTGCATAAAGACACTGAAAAAACTTAAAATAAGTACAAAAAAAATTTTTTATCGGAAGTCAAAAACCGGAAAATGGAAGATGCAGAGTTATTGTAAACCGTACTAAATACTCATGTTCCAAGTTTCATTCAATTCGATTATCAGGTACAGATGTTATAGAGCTTTCAAAAAAACAGGTGCTCCAGGGACCCCACACCATTTTGTTCACTATCGCTCAAAAACTGATTAGTTCCTTGCCATACATTTTTGCATCTCTTTCCAAAGTGTCATCAAAATTCATCAGGAGACCCCCGCCATTTTGTCCAAATTTGAAATGAATCCAGATCGTCCATTGTCAAGTCATTTGCCAAAGTTTCAGCAAGATCCTATCCTAGAAAGTACAAACACCCACCCACACCTACGCACACACAGACGTACACCAAAATTTTTATTGGCTATTTAGATAGAGGATGGTCCAAAACAAATGTAAGATTTTTTTTTCACGATAGATCACTTCACACAATCATCACTTCACACAATTTAAAATTGTGGTGAAGTAAAAATATACGATTATTCGTTTATAGTCAGTGATGTATTGGTAAAATAAGAAGTAAGGGAACGCATAGTGGGAGCAAAAAAAAGTCCTATTTTCAGCAAACCATTTTTTTCCATGTAAGTTTTTATTTTTTCTTATTCTTACTATACAAAACATTAACGAACACAAAAAAAGAAATTCAAAAAAGATGAAAATCAGAAAGATATTATTATTGTGTAGTATACTTATGGTGTACTACAAAAACTCCCAAATAGGATCACACACAATTTTATCATTTGCCCTGCTCTTTTAGTTTGCTGGTCAGTAGCGGATCGATGAGAACGCAACCAGGTTTTAACTTAGAAAATTGGATTCCAAAATTCCAAGGACGGTCCATGAAGTTTAATAAACAATAAATTTGCAACATGATCAATTAAAATGCGTGATCTTCTTTCCGTTACAATTAAATTCATGCTGCTAAAACCACGCTCGCATTCTGAAGAACTGCAGGCTATAATTTTAGTATATTTTTAGGTTTCCACATCGTCTGAAATGTTACGACCACCACAAGCCAAGTATTCTCTAAAGGCATTTAATGTTTTCCCTAAAGGTAAATTAAAGCGTTGGCAGAAAGATTCTACTTCCTTTTCTCCATATTCCAAATTAAATTCAGATGGCCATTCGGTTGGTTCAAGAATCCGCAATTCTTTAACAATGTCGGAACTGTCGGAAGTCAAAATTCTGTCTGAATCTGAACAACTTGCTGATGTGGTGTTTAGCCTATTCCTCATATTATTAATAATACTAATTAGGAATTGATTTCTGTGAATTAATTTTGCCATTTTATTATCTGTTAACATAATTGAAGATAATTGCATTATTTCACAAGCAGAAGCTGCTTCCAACGACTTTTTTCCTTTCTCAGTATTTTTTAAATGTTCTAAATAAATGATTGTGCGGCTAATCAATTTGTCTGCATATACAATTGAAGTTTCTCTTTTTTGTAATGCTTCTGATAGAATAGATAGCTCGAATAGAACATCATACATTAAGGCCAAATCTTGAATAAATTGTTTCGATGATATTCTTTTATATACTTAAAAGTATACTTACGTCTTTACTCGCATTTTCGAAATGATGGCATAAAGATGACAAATTCTGCCAAACTGCTGATACAGTCCTAAAGGAGCTGGCCACCTATCTGACGTTAAATATACGTCCAATACGTTTAATTTCCACACCAAGCGCAGTTGCACATGTTTCAATTTCTCTTTGATTTTTCGGAGATTGACTATATAAGGAGTATAACTTGTCCATAAATATTTGAAAATGATTAACCCCATTAACCTCAGAAATAGCATCTCCTACCGACAATTCGAGTCTATGGTTTAGACAATGCCATGTAATTAGATTCGAATATTTCTGTGTTAGTCTTGTTCCTACTCCAGATTTTCTTCCTAAAATAACACTGGTCCCATCGCTTGTAAATGAAATTACATGGTGTTTTAAATATTTATCATCAAAACCATTTTTCTTCAAAAATTTTAAGAGAACCTCTGTTATGGTGTTAGCTGTTTGAACATGCAGTTCAATTAAATCAAGAAACAAGAAATGAGGATCTTTCATTTTATCGGTTTCGCATTTTAAATAAATAATAGGACCTGACTTTTTACTTAAAGTGGTAGATTCATCTATGATAATAGATAATTTTCCTTCAACTTTTACTATTTGTTGACAAATTTTGGATTTCATTTGCATTCCTATATGATCAATTATTCCTGTAGCACTAAATCTAGATCGTAATCCGTGAGCTATATTAGATCCATTCATTTCTTGAAGTTTTAATAAATCAAAATGATCAGATGGACGATCATGTTTAGCAATATAATAAGCAGTTCTAAAAACCTTACTGGTGCTACAAATTTCAGAATCATTCAGCTTATCTACAATAACTTCAAGCTTTTGCTTGTCTGCCTCTTTTAAGATTCTCTCAGCTATGGTATGTGAAATACTGTTACAATGTTTGTGAATTTTTTTTCGCAAAGAAGTTAGTTGTGCAGCTTTATCCTTTCCATAAGCTGATACCTGAGTGTCACTCCATTCTTTGGAGATGCTTACTCCCTGCGTCCTTAAAGGTCCTAAATTTTGAATAGCCGAACAACTCAGACATCCTAATTTTCCGGAATCGCATTTTAGCCAAGTATATTTTTTTTCTTTTCAAAGCACATATCTGCAGTCCAAATACTCGGCCAGTTTATTACTGGGGATCCTGCTTCTTTTTGAAAATTTTCTGTTGATGTTGATAGAATATTCATTTGATTTTCCTTAGTTTCGAGCACTTGTACATTTTCTTCTTGTTGCGTTTTAAGTTTTTTTCCAAAGAAACTGTCCAAAGTGGGTTGTTTACGTTTTTCGCTCATTTAAAATTTTTAATATAAAAAAATTAATTTTTATTGCAGATTTTTCGAAATAATACTGCAATAAGAAAAATTAGTATGGATTATATATAATAGGGTATTTGAGTAATTTTTAAAAAGGTCTAAATTTGTGCGAAAAAAATTTTCATATAATAAGTATTTATATCTTTTAAATCTAACTTTGAAATTTGAATAAAAAAATATGCGGGAAAACGCATGGCGCTTGCTATGACGTCAAGTCCGGAAATATACGTGAAATATACAAAACCACCAACATAACCCTAAATTACTTCAGTCTGAAAAGCCTAAGTATTACATTCATGAGCTAAAAGTGAAATTCTTACCCCCACTTTTTTGGCATTTCTCGACGTTTTAGGACCTACTGATTCTAAAAAAGCAAAAAAAAAATGTGTGTCTGAACGGATTTCAAAATTTTTTTTTCTAAAAATAGGTTTACTCATTAGGAAGAGCCGAAAGGACGATGTGTTCGATAACTGTACCGGAAGTGTGTCAAAAAAATCGTTAAGTTTGTCAAAACAAGGAAATTTTCATATTTTTGGCTTAAAAACGTTCATTTTAAGTGATTACGAGTAGGAACATTGAATTTGGAGAAATCTTGATGGTCGGGATTGGTATGTGAGACCAAAATCTAGATTATTGCATTAGAAGTTTGTCAAAAAAATGTTGTCAATTGTGTCAAAAGAAAGATTTTCATTTATTTTTTTACACAATTTTTTGGAAAAAATGAAATTAATTATTTGTTTGATATGAAACTTTATTATTATTATTGAGAATTATGGCATTATAAGTTTGTCAAAAAAATGTTGTCAAGTGTGTTAAGAAAATGATTTCATTTATTTTTTTAGATAAGTTTTTGGAAAAAAAATTTAGCTGTTTGTTTACGTAAATATAATTGAACATGGAAATTTTTGAATTTGTTATAGTTTTTGAAATATTTTTGGAATTTTGAAAAAGTTTCAATATTTGAATTTGTAAGAATTTTTTGGAATATTTTTAGATATTTTATTAATATTTTATTAATATTATATTAATTTTGAAAAATTTTAAATTTTTGATTTTATTATAATTTTTAGAATTTTGGAAAAAGTTTAAATTTTTAAGAATTTTTGGAATATTATTAAAATTTAGAAAAAGTTTAAGTTTTTGATTTTATACTAATTTTTTGAATATTTTTAGAATTCTGAAAAAAAAAATAGAATTTTTGAATTTTATATATTTTTAGAATTTTGAAAAGAGTTTCAATTTTTGATTTTGTAAGAATTTTTGGAATATTTTTAGGATATTGAAAAATTTAAAATTTTTGATTTTATCATAATTTTTATAATTTTGGAAAAAGTTACAATTTTCAATTTTGTAATAATTTATGCAATATTTTTAAAGTTCTTGAAAAAAGTTTTAATCTTTGATTTTGTAATAATTTTTGAAATATTTTTAGAATTTTGTTTGAAAAAAGTTTGAATTTTTGATTTTATTTAATTTTTACAACATTTTTGGAATTTTGAAAGAAATATGAATTTGTGGTTTTGAAATATTTTCTCGAAACTCTAAATGGAGAGGTTTTGAGTAGTTTGCTGATTGTATAATCTTTTCACTAAATTATGTTAATATATGATCTGTTATAATTTTCCGACAAAGTATTGATGTTTCGTGTTAGTTTTGTAATAAATTTCTAAACAGAGATAAAACAATATTTGTACTTTAACAAAGAGTTATGTTTGATATACATCGCTGCTCAGAACTAAAAACCTTGTCCTCATAAAAGTTTTTTGCCGAAAACTATATCAAAATCCTTAACCCAGACCGAAGTCTTGATATCTCAGAGCTGTGAGATTTCAGCCCCTTTATATTTTTTTTTTTAAATTAAAAAAATTTCTTCTAAAAAAAGTACTGGAACGCGTTCGGATTCTGAAAAAAGGTAAGGGAACGTTGTTCCACAGCGCCCCCTCCCCCCCAATACACCACTGTTTATAGTATGTATACGTTAATGGGTTATCAATCAATAAACATATGTTATAAATATTTCGTATTATTTGTGAACAAATTTATAGATTTCATATAAAATGTTATAAAATTGCATAAACAGCGTTTGTTGAATCCTTAAGAATTTTCTTTTTGAGTGTAGAGAATTTGAAATTTTTCAATGCTGCAGGTCGGGTTCTCTAAAAAATGCAATGGTGTTTCGAAATTCAAAGTTCAAACTTCCTAACTTGTTTTAAGTTACTTGCTTTAGTTAAGTTACTCAATCATGCGTTAGAAATGTCTGTTCTTTTATTCATTTTCAATGCTGATGAAAAACGTGATCTACACATGTAAAAAAGAATCGAAATTTGAACTTGACCATTTTTGATTTGCCGGAAACTTGACATATAAGTAGTATGGACAAAATTAAACATATAGACTGAGAGCCCGCGACGGCCAGACCTTCGTTATTTTATAAAAGCTGAAAGTTTCTCTGCGCATACCCCCTACTCAGGTAGGAACGATAAGCGACATATGAAGTTTAGATCACAGTGGCTTTGGCAGGGAGCAGGTTCCAAAGGGACCTCCAAAGTTTCGTGAAAGTATAAAAGCTAATTTTTTTATATATTATTCGGGATAGTATTAGAAGTCACGTCACCCAATGCCAGACACTTACTATCGTGGAAACCGCCTGCCAGACACCCTTAAACTTTAAAGTTTAAGGGTGTCTGGCAGGGGGTTTCCACGATAGTAAGTGTCTGGCATTGGGTGACGTGACTTCTAATACTATCCCGAGTAATATATAAAAAAGTTAGCTTTTATACTTTCACGAAACTTTGGAGGCCCCTTTGGAACCTGCTTCCTGCCAAAGCCACTATGATCCAAACTTAATATGTCGTTAATTGTTCCTACCTGAGTGGGGGGTATGCGCAGAGAAACCTTCAGCTTTTATAAAATAACGAAGGTCTGGCCGTCGCGGGCTCTTAGTCTAATATAACTTATTTAAAAAAATTTTTAAAGTGCAGTTTGAGCAAATGAAAAATTAGCCAATCCGAAGTTATTTTGAAATTAAATTGTTCAAGAATGGCTAAACACATTTAAACAAGCGTTGTTTTGTTTGATAAGTGATTAGTTAAGCTTTAGAAAAAAATGAATTAAAGTAATTTTTAAACTTGTTGAATGAACTATTTGAAGTGATAATAATAATATATTAAAACAATTCGTCTTATACCCTTCAAAATTTTTTTGAAGTGTATTAGACGAATTGTTTTAATATATTAAAATTAATTAAACTTTTTTTTCATTAATTTTAAAATTAAAATATTAAGGAAAACTTTTTGAAGGATGGCGCTAGGGCTAAAGATCAATTGAGTTTTAACTTTTTTGTTTTTTAAAAATTTTTCTATCTTTACTCTAAAGTATGTCAAATTTCCAAAGAGAATATTTTTCGTTGTCTTGAGATATTTAATTTTAAAGATTTTTAGTACGACCAAAGATTCTAACTTTTCATCACTTTTTCGAACTTCAGTGGTTAAGTTAATGTCTTTCATCTGTCAACAAGCTTTCGTTATATTCAAACAAAATCTAATCAGATATCTCTGAATATAAAATATGCCGTGCTATCTAAGACATGCGCGATTGATGTGCTATCTAAGACATGCACTCATCTATCAGCACGAGTTCGAAAACCACGGATATTAAGACAGCTGTTATGTGCAACCTCCGAAAGTGATACAAAATGCCGATCAGTATAATCTTCGGAACAATCTTACTCAACCAACGATTTATGCTTGAAAATTAATGCTTAGCGATTCAAAATGCGGTTTTAATGCAAATCAGTTGATGACAATACCTAAAAGAATAAACATTATGTTCAGTCTAAATTTATAACTAAATTCAAATATTTTATTTACAGATGCAGAACACTGTTAATATGCAATGGATTTACGAATATGATAAGTATAAATAAATATTTTCTTCATTGTTGATTTAAGTGGTTTTTTAGGTAGATTTCATATAAAAATCTACTATTGCAATGGGCTTCATCTCGGAATTTCGGAAAAATTTTTGTGCCAAACGATATATGATAAGCGGAGACGAAAAAATAAAAAAAAAAAAATTCATATATATATATATATATATATATATATATATATATATAAATATATATATATATATATATATATATATATATATATATATATATATATATATATATATATATATATATATATATATATATATATATATATTTATATATATATATATATATATATATATATATATATATATATATATATATATATATATATATATATATATATATATATATATATATATATATATATATATATATAAACGATATGAGATATAACGAAAACGACCGGCACTCTCACGGTCGCATTTGTTGAGGTAGGTCAAAAAAATTTTCTGCACATGTGTGTTCTATTAATATCTGGGACAAGTTCGTGAATCAGCAAAATCCGACACGTGGTTAAGGAACTAGAGGCTTTTTTCTGAAAAAACTTGATTTTTTAAAACCGTTATAACGGCCGTTTGGATACCAATATTTTAAAAAAATTAATGAATTTAGAATTTTTGGAATCTTTTTTATCAATCTGTTTTAAAAATATACCTCTGCAGTTAGAGGTTTCTGAGTGAGCGGCTCCAACAAAAAAGTTTGCAAAAAAAAATTTTTTTTGAAACAACCGGCACTCTCACGGCCGCATTTGTGGAGCCAGATCAAAAAACCTTATCTAAAAATATGCGTTTTATTAATATCTTGGACAAGTTCGTAAATCAGCCAAATCCGACACATGGTTAAGAAACTAGAGGCTTTATACTAGAAAAAAATTCTGTTTTTTAGATCCGTTATAACGGCCGTTTGGATCCTAATATTTTTAAAAACTTCATAAATTTAGAATTTTTGAAATCTTTTTAATCAGTTTCTTTCAAAAAAAAGACCTCTGCACTTGGAGGTTTCTGAGTGAGCGGCTCCAACAAAAAAGCTTGTAAAACACAAAATGCGTTTGAATCAACCGGCACTCTCACGGTCGCATTTGTCGAGCCAGATCAAAAAACCTTCCGTAAACACGTGTGTTTTATTAATATCTTGGACAAGTTCGTAAATCAGAAAAATCTGACACATGGTTAAATAACTAGAGGCCTTATACTAGAAAACAAATTTGTTTTTTTAATCCGTTATAACGGCCGTTTGGATACTAATATTTTTAAAAACTTCATAAATTTAGAATTTGTGGAAACATTGTAATCCATTTCTTATAAATATAAACCTCTGCAGTTAGAGGTTTTTGACTTGTTGGCTTCAACAAAAAAGTTTGCAACAATCCATACCTACAATTTCCAAAAACCTTATAACAGTCAATGGTAAAAAAATAAAAAGGTTTGAATAGAAGAAATTAATTTTTTTCTTATAAATAAACTATTTTGATATTTTGCAGTAATTGGACGACATATGATATAGCGTACGCTTGTGTCATAAATTGTCACACACATGTTCTGTGGTAGATTTGATATTTGTTTGTTGCAAAATTGGATAGATATAGTTGTGCTTATATGTAGCTAATTTTCTGTTTAAAATTTGTTCGATATCTGTTTTAAATTAGTTTGTGTTGTTTAAACTAATCTGATACATCAGATTCTACTGGCACACAAAACTGTCTGATCTCGAAATCTACCTATTTCTAGCGGATATACGTGCCGCTTGGACTTTTGTTTATTCTTTTAGGTATTGTCATCATCAGTCTTTAAACTGGTTTCTGCCATCCTCTTACTCCATTAAAGATAAACGCACTATGTTGGTATGATTATCTTGATAATTTTAGCCTAATCAGACCCTGGTCAGGAACCTAACGCCTCAAACTACTTGCGCTAGATCAGACAGCCCCATCAATACCGGATCAGAACCGGATCAGTTAAAACGAAGTATTTACTACGCACCGAGCTGTGGTTTGGTTTTCTATATGTTGGTTTTAATTTTTAAACCAATCTTTTTCAATATAATAATTTATATTTAATATGCTTACTTAAAGCTGAATTTATTTTCACAACTGTTCTTGGAAATTCATACATTAATTTGGCAATCACAAACTATCTAAAAAGCACAACATATTTATTAATTTTATTAACTGAAGAAAATTGTGTGTAGTTATTGCGAATAATCGCGAGTACGCGATTGAAAAGTAAAGTGATGTTTTTTTTTCATTACCCTTGTCGCCAACCCAAAATGGCAAAGAAAATCCATTGAAGTAAATTTGATTCGTTGGTGCGAGAGCATGATTTAGTTTTAGCAAGGCTCACATACTACTTACTTACTCATATAGTAACTAATCCAAGAAGCTGATCTATAGTGTAACTGTTTAAACTATATATCTATAATAAATAATAAATATAACTCTAGTGAGTTTCAACTAGATAGAGTTTCAACTAGATTCAAGATAAGATTTATGTACTTAAACGAAATAGAGCTCATATCAGGACAAGTAGGGCATACTTTTATAGGGACCTCATATATTATTTCTGATAGGAGTTGGATGTGAACACTCAATTAGGCCTTGCTCTATTGCACCCTCATCCGGCTTGGAGCATAATGAACAATTCTTGAACAAAATGCTAGTCGAATAATCCTTAATAAAAAAATCAGACAACATTGATGTAAAACCATCCGCAACTCTATCTTGTTTAGAATTCTACACTTGAATTCCAAGCCCAAGCATTCCAACTAATTGGCACTATAAGATTTTCTGCATTAATGACAAGTTATATATGCCAGTTTATTTGAAACTAAACAATAATTTCACCCATCATAGTTCACACGAAGTAGAAATTAAAATAAAAATTAAGTTTACTAAGATAAATAAGCAATAGATGTTTTTTAAAACTTATATTAAAGCTCGAAAGTAATCTATCTACTTCTGGATCCGACAGCGGATATTTCCATCTTAAATCGGATATTTCCATCTAATATCGCTGAGTGCATTCAGATTAATTTTAAATATTTTACTTGAATACCCATCGCATTGTTGATGCAGCAAAAATCTTACATACATAATTACGTAAAATAATTCTGACTTATAATAGTATTTTTAACACTAGCCGCTTTCCAATCGATATCGAATGAATTGCTGAGTGAATTGATTGTAGCCAAATGGTCCAATATTCAGTAAATCATCAAAAATAGAGCCACACCACAACAACAGAAATAGCAACTTTTTGACTTTGAAAAATACAAAACCAAAGCCACAAACAAATATGTACCAATTTAATTTTTTATTATTTTTAGCATTTGACCACAAACCGTAAATAATAAAATATGCATAAATATGCATTATATTGAACTGATGAACCCATTTTTTCCTTCACTTTATTCAATTCAATTCAAATAGACATACGTTCTGTAGTAGTTCAATTTATGTTCGTGTGGACTGAATATTACCATTGAAACATGCAAATGCCGGAACACAATTTAGTTTAAGTGAATCACTTAGTAATCCGATTGGTAAGTGCTATTGTGCTCTACGCTATTGTACTAAATTGATGTTGTGTCCATCTACCGGCGTATACCTTTGTTATTGATTTCTTAAATTCGATTTTTACTCCAGCTTATATTTTCCTTTCATATTGCTTGCATTGTCATACAATCAATAAATTTTGATTCATAATACATTTAATTCTTCAGTAAGAACATTTGCTAAATTTTCTCCAGTTTCCTTAATTTTCGCTTTGCTAAATTTTTCTCCAATGGAGAGAAGAGCATGTTTTTCTCCCAAAGAATGTTTGGAGTCCGAGAGCGTAGCCTAAGGCATACATATCACTGAAAAAGATGACATGCTCTTATATTTTTGATTATTATGACATTAAAAACTAAATCTAATCATTTTAAGAACACGAAAATTATAATTTTTACGCACAAATGAATTGTAAAAAACATTTTACAACCTAGTTATCGTGGCTGAAAGTTGAACTTTACGCCCGTTTTATAATATCCCATTGCTATATAAAACATTGCTATATTCTTCTACTTTACCGCCCGTAAAATAATTGCCCGTATAAAGTAATTAGAATTATCATAAAATTAGAACAAACAAATAAATTATTTTATTTCATATTGATATCTAAAACGACATTTTTCGGATTATTTATAGTACAAAAAGTTGAACTTTAAAGTACTAGGACTTTATAAAATTATACGTCAGTTGTTGTCATAACAATAATTCAAACTTTTAGAAAACATTTTCCATTGCTCGTTTTAAAAACGCCTTTAATTTACAATAATTGGCAATGTCTATATCATCCTTAGCACGTAGTGTTGATTTCAGCATAGAAAATTTTGACCACAATGAGGTAGATTTCAACTTTTTTGACTATAATTATTATAATTTTTTAATAATGTTAAATGTTATTTTTCTACTTTTCAAAATTAGGTACTTACCTTATTAGAAAAATAAGCTAAAAAGACATCTTAATTTACAATCAGAATGCGTTTTTCCTTTCTCCACTCACAAAACAACTCGTATTCCTTTTCGTATTGATTCCATTTGGCAGCAAGCTCTTCTTTACAGAATCAGCTTCATCGAGAATATCTTGGGGAATCTCATTTGCATCCATTTTAACACAAATAATTGAAAACAAATTATTCAAAAATAACAAATTATTCAAAAACAATTGACGGGTCTTTTTGGTTGCTATTTGTTATTTTGTTTGTTTAGTAAATATTAGGTTGGTTACCGTTTACTTTATTATTACGAATAATTTGAGCAAAATCTAAAACTCATTTCTTTTTATTTTAATAAATTTCCAGTATGAAATAAAATTTTGTATTCACCTCAAACGAAAAGTGTTTTTTAAGGTACTCACTAGTAATTTCGGCCTCGGCTAGACGCCTCGGCCGTAAACAACTAGCTCGTACTTTAAAGTTTCACTTTTCGTTCTAGATAAATAAATAACTATTATGAAATTTTATTATGAAAATCATGGCATGTTTAGTTTTCTTACATATTTTCAAAATGTGAGTTTATAAAATTTAAAACTGATTTATTTAACCATTCAGTTGTGCATTTGTGCGTAAAACGTTGTACATACACTCAAGCTAAAAGGAAGATTACGCCCTTGGTTCAATAAAAGCCCTCGCTTCGCATCGGGCTTCAATATGAACCGCAGGCGTAATCTTTACTTTCAGCCCATATGTAAATAACTATTAATGTTCATCTTAGTAGAAGGTTTTAATACAAATTTGCTTGAATTTATCGTAAATATTTTTGTTACCATGAAAACTATCATTGTTGTCATTGTTTGTTACTTTTGACTCCGTAGGGAGTAAAAGAAGCAACACGCTCCTGCAAATTAGGGAGCGGCATTGAACTTTATATACAACTCGTGCAAAAAATATATTTCTATTGATAATTTAATGAATAATTGGAATTAAAATTAAAACTAATGAGATGCTATAAAAAGACAGAAAAAAAAATTTGAAGTGATGTTTGTTTCATTTTAAGTCATAGCCAACTAGATTTGTTTGAAATCTAAAGGAATTTTGAACCTCATCTTTGTTTTTTCTTTTAATTCGTGTGATTTTTTACGATTGGAGAAGTTTTTCTGAAGTATTTAATATCTGGAAGCCCCCCCAAAATAGGGAGCCTAGCGCGATTGCACTTGCGATAGTACAGCGCTGGGATCTGATACGATTTGACGTAATAGAATTATTTTCAATGCTTCTTACTTTCCTGAATATATGCTTATTAGACTGTTTTTTTTTATTTATTTCATAAATTTGTTAATGTTACAAAAGAAAAAATTCATGAAAGAAACAATTTTGTTTGTTTTTGAACTGAATCATTTAATTTTATGATTACACTAAATATATTTCAAGGGAAAAGTTTGCTAATTTTTTCGATTAATTTCATTAATTCTACTGTTCCTATTGTGTTCTACTAATTCTAATCCTATGGTACTATTATACATATTACTATATTAACAATATCAATAATATTATTCATGGGTTATGCTTTTGTTGGTATAGGTGAAAAAAAAATTTATGAATATCGCGTGTTTAAATCGTGCAATGCTGAGTGTATTTTGTATTGGTAGTGGCAATCCGTTGAACAAGTCTTCTCCCTTGTAAAGCAGCGTATTTAGACTGGCGTTTGTTTTTATCGGGCGTAAGTTTAATGCATGTTTGTCTGGTGGCGTGTGTATTGTAATGGATAGTCTGGGATAATATAGTATATTATAGTCGCAGCTTCCTTAGTTGTTGTTCCTTATATTAATCCGTACCGCATGTAATGGTTTCTCATCCCTTTATTCCCCATCCGTTTCTCATCATCAATATTCATGTTTCGTGTAGTTTCCTTAACCCATAGCGTCCTTATATTTCTTAAAATCTGACTAAATCTGCAATAGGCGGACAAACGTATAGGAGAAAGAAAATGGCACTAATTACCCTGATTTATTTATTCATTAATATGATATAATATTGGTTAATTTGAATTAATTGATAACTTTCTTTAATCATCATCCGTATAACCGCTAAACTTTAATCAGAATTTAATCTTACCACACACTAAAATTGACGCGCGCTATATTTCCATTCGACTGTTCTCGCCATACTACTTGGGTTGGAATTTTTTTTCTAAAACACAAACCGTAATGAAACAACGAAATTTTCAAAACCTCATAACGGCTACGTGTATTTTGTTTCCAATCGTCAACATACAACGAATTACTATTTTTGCTTTGTTAAACATTTGATTTATCTTTGTATGAGTATTTTGCTTTAAACAATCCTTCCGTTATTAAACTGAACTTCACTGTGCTGATATAGTAGGGTGTAGTTTAATAAATGTCCAAACATCATAACATTGATCGCATCTGCATTTAATTCATTTTGGATTCAATTATAAATATTATGGATGTGTCAGAAATATTCTGTGTCCCAACCTTATTCTCGTACAATATTATCAAATAGCAAACGGTTTTGTGAACTATAATAAGTTCCCAATAATTTGAAAATCTGATGTAAATTAATTATCTCCCATCTAAATACTTTATTCGAGTTATTGCGAGACTAAAAATTTGACTATATAATGAGCACGGTAAATTATTCTCTCTCTTAATTCTATTACATTTTGTGATTAGTTTGTTGGACGCTTAAGATTATTATTTTTCCATCGCATACGAGTAGTTCGTTGGTGAATATTGTTTGACGTTTTTGCGAATGCAGGTGAAAGTGGTTGGTGGGAAAAATTCCATGATATAACAAGAAAAAAGGATCACTGGATTGGAGACCTGGATAAATATCAAATCTTTTATACAAAGGGCATACATATTTTGAGGATTTTAATATATGTCTTCCGGTTCCTGTAAGTTGAGATTTTTGTTCAATTAATTTTTTTTATTAGTGATTTGCATGAAAACTAGTGAAAAGAACATTAATAATGGCGGTCGATTGGTCTTTGTGTTTTTTTCTTGAGAAGTGACAGTCATTTCATTTGATAAATGTATAGTAGAAAACCAATCCCGTATTACAGTGTCGGTCGTCGAATTTTTAGCCATAACCCTAATGAGGTTATTAGAAAACTGTAGAGTGAATTCTTCGTTAGAATCAATCAATTGAACCAAAGTTATAGCCCATCAAAAAAAATCTATGGCTGCCATAACAAGATCTATCTAGGCAACCCTTGCATGTATAAAATTATAATCCAACCATAGAAAACGTGAATTTAGTAAATTTTCTTGAGTTACCAATACCAACCTGATCCTTAATTAATAGTCAAATTGGCGGTTAGAATCTTCCCTACAGTACAGCTAAGATCAGGAGGATATTTATATAAAGGGAATTAAAAGAAAACTGTTAATCAACCACTTTTCGGTCGTGTGACTAAATTAAGTTATGGATATACTCACCATTAAAATTCAGTTTCACTAACTTTAATTGGTGCTGATAAGTTAAAATATGGGTGTAGAACTGTACATTCCTGCATAGAAAAATTTATGGTGCTGTCAAGGCTATATGTACCAATAACTAAAAATTGTGATTTTAGAAAATTTTTTTGTGTTTTGTTAAGAAAGATATATATATAAGGAACTGTAATTTCATAGTTAGAACAATTTTGTTTTGTGTGTTTTGTTAAGTCAAATAGATATAAGGAACTGTAGTTCGATAATTAGAAAAGTTTTCTTTGTGTTACTAAGGCTCTATTGCTATATAATATTAATAAAATCCCTGTGTGGTAATTTAAAACATAAAGGATCCGAAATGTTTAATGTTACGGTATAAGCCATAATAAAATTAAAATTCATGTACCAAAGTCTACTATATGATTTATTATTTGATCATTTTCACGATGTTTATATGAGATGTCTCGTTGTTTGTATTGCATCCAAATAAGGTTGACAGGAGGATTCCAGCAAATTCTTGGTTTTACCCGTGAATGACAACAAAAAGTAACTACTAGTGTCTCGTGGGTTTTGAATGACGGAGACCGGAAAATTAAAGATAAAAAAATATATTTGTGTGTTGTGTTGTCCGTTATGTGCGAGTTAGTTTGAAAGGAAATAAACGCAACATTTACCTAAAAATTCAACGCCGTATTGATACCCCATTTATGTTAGTGATCACAGCGATTGCTTGTTGGATTTCAACGCATCCGGCAACAATTGCCGTTCAACGTATTGCTCCGCAATCGTGGATACAAATTATTGATAATTAGTGATTACCATTGATACAAAATTATTGCCGTTCTACTTCAACGAATGATTTAACTGGTATTAGTACAATTGATTACATTTTTTTTTGGACTTCAACGCATCCTGCAACCACTACCTTTCAGCGTATTCTGCTTAAGTGATTGCAAATTTACTTACCATTTCTACATAACAATTTATGCATTGTTTATAAGAACCAAATTATATAGCGCTGATGATTACAAGTGTATGGAATGTTTCTACTTGTCATGTGCTGCAACAACGTTATCAATTAACGTTTCTATGTAACGTTTTATAAAATAAAATTATTTAACTTACCATTTCTACATAACAATTTATTCTTTGTTTATAAGAACCAAATTATATAACGCTGATGATTACAAGTTTATGGAATGATTCTACTTATCATTCTTGATTCAAAAAAAAAAAAACATATTTTACATCAATCACATCATTTTTTTTATTCAACAAAATTTTACAAAATTTATGTAACGTTTCTACCTATCATTATTTGATTCAACCATATTTTACAACAATTACATCATTTTTGGATTCAACCATATTTTGCATCAATTACAACATTTTTTGATCCAACAAAATTTTACAAAATTTATATAACGTTTCCACCTATCATTATTTGATTCAACCATATTTTACAACAATTACATCATTTTTGATTCAACAATATTTTCCATCAATTACATCATTTTTGATTCAACAATATTTTCCATCAATTACATCATTTTTTTTTGATCCAGCAAAATTTCACAAAATTTATATAACGTTTCTACCTATCATTATTTGATTCAACCATATTTTACAACAATTACATCATTTTTGATTCAACAATATTTTCCATCAATTACATCATTTTTGATTCAACAATATTTTCCATCAATTACATCATTTTTGATTCAACCATATTTTACATCAATTACAACATTTTTTTTGATCCAGCAAAATTTCACAAAATTTATGTAACGTTTCTACCTATCATTATTTGATTCAACCATATTTTACAACAATTACATCATTTTTGATTCAACAATATTTTCCATCAATTACATCATTTTTGATTCAACCATATTTTACATCAATTACAACATTTCTTTTTGATCCAACAAAATTTCACCAAATTTATGTAACGTTTCTACCTATCATTATTTGATTCAACCATATTTTACAACAATTACATCATTTTTGATTCAACAATATTTTCCATCAATTACATCATTTTTGATTCAACCATATTTTACATCAATTGCATCATTTTTGATTCAACAAAATTTCACATCAATTACAATAATTTTTTTTGGTTCTACAAAATTTCACGAATATACATAACGCTTCTACTTAACATTTCGTACCACGTTTGTACGTGCAACTTCATTCAACATTGTTATCACACAAAGTACTTTCGAGAGATTCCTAACGTGATCCACGTGCGGATGGAGGGCTGATGGAAGCAGAATAGGAGGACGGGGTTTAATCATGGGGTGAGTAAATTTACTTTATTAATTAGGTCTTAATGATAAAGGGGTGTGAATGTGTGTGTGTGTGTGTGTGTGTGGGTGTGTGTGCGGGCGTATGTGAGCGAGCGTGGGGGTTGGACGTGTTGATCGTGGGTCTTTCGCCACAGGGGTCGCCAGAGTCTCCGTTTTTCCTCTTGTATTTTTTTTCCCATTTCTGAAAATTTTCGTAAATAGCGTACATTTCTGTATTTGTGCTGAAGTAGCAGGGTTACTTTATCGTTCCCATGGGTTGAAGCTAGCTTGGGGCAAGAAAATCAATCTCGCTAGGTACGCTTCCTGCTATGTCCTTCTCATTGGTTCGCCAATGAGAAAGCGCTTCATTACAAATTGGCGCCCAACGTGGGGCTCCTCTAAGGGTCCCTACAGCAATGTAGGACTCTGGAGGAGTCCCTCCATATTTTCAAAAAACTTGGAAAAATTTTTTTTTAAATTTTTTTTTCTTCAAATTTAATTTCTGGTTCCACCATACAATAGCTAGAGGCTCTGGCGACGGGAAGCAATTCCCTGCTTCACACGCGCAGGAGCAAAGGAAGTCTGAGATGACTCAGACTTTTCTTTGATGGGGTTTTGCGTCCCCACGCCTCCAGCTACAACTCTCCTTTTGTTTTTTTTTGATAACGCAAGGGTGGGAATATTTCTTAGGAAATATTCCCAATGGGCATTACAACCCCACGGACCCTAGTTACGGGCTGGGTTTCTGGCGATGTCACGAGGGCCGAAGGTGATTCAGGTGCCAGACCTAGACTGACGTGTATTGGTGTATACGCCAATTCTCGTCCGAGTCTGGTCACCTGGTCAGGCTTCGGGTTCGTGGTATCCTCAGAGTCCAGTCCGGACTGATATTGTCTAATTGTTAGAGTCCCCTCCCGACAATATTGGTTTCCTATGGCCTGAGTGTTTCGGTTCCCCATGGATAATACTGAGGGACATTTTCCAAAGTAGCCCGATCAGCTACTGAGGGAAAATGCCCGCTCAGCTTTTATGCCGTGGTTGACTGGATCCACTCAGGTCATAGCACCTCGCCCGTATGTGTTGGTGGTGTGGATCGCAGTTGGCGGGTGTTGTCGATCGAATGGTGGTCCAGACTGACCACCAGAATGGTGGTCCAGACCACCAGAATGGTGGTCAGCACTTGTCAGCTGGGTGAAATCCCATCATCACATACCCCATCTTATTCCCCTCCCACCCTACCTTTTCCCATCCTTTTACTTCCCCTCTTCTTCCCTTTTCCTTTCTGATTTCCCATCCCTTAACGTAGGTTATTTAAATTTTTCCTTGGTCCCAAACTAACAAACTAAAAAAAAAAAAAAAAAAAAACTTTAAAATCAACATAACTTAAGAAAGAACGGCGATCACCACTTCCAACCCCAGGTGTGGTGAACTCCCCCATGATTGGTTTGTCCGTCCTTCGTCCGTCAATACAAGTATTAATAATAAATAAATACAAGAATAAAGAATAAATATATGAAACAAATGATCAGATGTATAAATAGATAAATTAAGTAAATAAATTAATAAATAAGTGATAAATAAAACTGCTGGTATTACCAGATACTAATGCTGGGTTTTTCTTCTCTAAATTTTAGGTCTAGTAAAATCAAATATATAAGGAAAATTACCTATTTATGAACCAGAAAGAAGCAAATAAATAATTTATATCCAGAACAACTGAAACTATATTAGCTTCAAGAAGCATCAAGTATTCAAACCATCAATATAGAAAGAAACGAAATAAATTATCAGGAGATCCGAGCACCATAATTAGCTCTAAGTATTTTAAATTATTTATAGGATTAAGTTTTTTTTTTCTTTCCTGCATGATAGTTTAAGTATATTTATACAACCATTTAAATTTTTAATTTTTAAAACTCAATTTGATTTTTGATAGTTTAATTTTGAAAATTTATATAATTCTCCTTGTCGAACCGGTAGGCTTGCCGCACTTTTGATTGATTTTCGAGTTCCGGGAACTCCAGAGTCGCCCGAAATCGAGTCGGAAATTTTTGTTTAATCCACCGCCTACAATAGTATAGTATATTAATTTTCTCGCATTTTGTTTCATAAATTTTGCTCCCCACTTACATCGTCAATAATAGTATAGCTTACCTGTTTTTTTTATTTTCGCGTTTGTTTGATCACCAGATTAAACTGCTATCCGTTAAAACCAATAAACTTTCCTTAGCTTGACATCGTCTGTCCTGGGATCGTCGGATTTGCCCAGCCCCAATTGAGTCCGAAATTTGTATTTGCCAATCCACTTTTTGTCTCCATAGCCTTAGGATACCGATTTAATCTCCAATGTCCATTGTTTTGTTCGCTCTGTCATAAGTGAAAAAGTCAGACGAAGCATTCTATTATTTTTGTTGGGTTTTTTTTTTCTTTTCATTTAGATTCGAGCCCGGAATTGGGTCTGAATATTTTTCATAATTGCCTTCTTCTGCCATATTTGTAGTATACTTATTTTCTCTCAAATCTTACCGTTTATCTTTGTTCTGTTCATATATCAGCACCTTGGAAAACAATCGTACATAGTAATAAAATAATATCAAGATAATAATCAATCTGATTTAATATAATTGTCGAATTGAAAAAAATATTGCGCAGCTGTTTGAGGTTTGAAACGCTAAATTTCCATATAATTTTTTTGAATTCTGCTTTGGAATATTCAAAGTAATCAAATATTGGAATAAAATAATCTTTTCTGTTGATAATTAAATTGTTTATTTGGATTCAACGTTCACATCGATAGTGTAATAATTTTCGTTTCGCTCTCCATATACGTGTATTTATTGATCTGGTCCTGTGCGGCGGTTTGAGATTCATAATGTCTGCCGCTGATAAGATTGACGTTCTGGATAGGTCCAGCTCTTGTGCTGTTTGTCAACACGAAATAGTGCCGGCCGACGTAAAACTTCTCACTCGGTGTAACCATCTCTTTCATGACATCTGCCTCAACGACTGGTTGTTGCAGAATCGCACCTGCCCAATTTGTCGAGCCGCTTGTGAGCGTGCAGAATTACAAAGGTTGCCTCGAGGGATAGATAAAAATAATTATACAATAGTGCCACCTCCACCGCGACCTGTGACTCGATCTGTTACCGCAGGTTGGCAACGTCGTTCCAGTACCGGAAATCAACCCTCGTCCACTCCCTTGGCAAACCGTCTTCCACCATCCCGACTCGCCGATGAAGTGCGAGTGAATATAGCTCAACGATCTCCCTTACATGGTGCCGCGGCAGCGGAAGATCATGGTTTTCAGGAAGCTGTAAATGCTCACATCGATCAGGAAATTTCAAGGATTAATCACTCAATGATGCAATCACGTGCTCCGGCACCTGAAGTGTTGTTACCCCTAGCACATAATGTAGTATCGCCCACCACCCCGAGACATCAATCGGTTCATTCCGGAAATTATACACCAGTAAATGCGTATGTACGGAATAACGTACCGGTACCACCAATGTTTGCTGAACCTCCTCCTGCTCTTGCTCCGGCTAGATTACGAACACATCTCGATTAGCACTCTACCACAGTTAGAAATTGGAACGTTACGTTCTCAGGCAGACCCGATGGTCTGGATGTTGAAGCGTTCATCTTCAGAATAGAGCGGCTGACAGAGATGTGTTTAAATAGCGATTTTACTATTGTCACCCGTTGTCTATACTTGTTATTCACAGATCGAGCAGCTGATTGGTTCTGGAGATATTTTCGCCAGAACCGACAGCTTATTTGGACCGACTTATGTCATGCTCTTCGAATAGAATTTCAGGACAGGCAGACGGACGAAGAGGTAAAGGAGCGGATGAGGGCCAGGAAACAGCGGCCCACCGAATTGTTTGATGAATTCTTACAATCAATTTATCGACTAGGCGATAAACTACGAGTACCGATGCCGGATGTGGAGTTGTTCTCCTTGATTCGCAACAACTTACGATTGGAAATTAGAAGGGAGCTACTTTATGTCACCATTTATGGACTGGAACATCTGCGCCAGCTCTGCCGTGATCGTGAAAAATTATGGGCCGAATCAATAACCAGACCACGAGATTATAATATTAGACCATCTAGACCGGTGTCAGAAGTGGACTTGGATCGTGAATTCTCACAAATTCAAA
Organism: Diogma glabrata; assembly: GCA_963693315.1. NCBI lineage: Eukaryota > Metazoa > Arthropoda > Insecta > Diptera > Cylindrotomidae > Diogma > Diogma glabrata. Next base: position 45,556 of record CAVNZG010001451.1, read on the forward strand.
TTAGCGAATTGCCAACTGAATCGTTACCAATTACATCTAACGAACTCGCGGCATTACAGCCCGCCCCTAATATGAAACGAATAACCAGTTCAACTATTTGTTGGAACTGTAAACGACCTGGTCATCGGTGGCACGATTGTCGTGAATCTCAGCGATTGTTTTGTTGGGGATGTGGAAAAGACGATGTGTTATGTCCTAATTGTGAAAATTGTCAGGGAAACCGAAGGGGGGGCCAGAATCCCAACACCTTTTCTCGCTCCCAGGACCTGTCTTAGATGCATCTGAGACCAAAATTAATTTTTCTCCTGATTCTTCAGATATTTCATCTACCAATCCCAATAACTTACTGGTACACGATACACTGTTGAGCCGAGCGTCAACATCCACTTTTATAGAACACCCGTTGAATACTGCTTCTGATACACTGGTATCCACTCATGATACTGATATGAAATTATTGAAACGAACACCCGTTCATACTGAACCACCTCCATTATGGACCAAAATCAAATCGTTCCAACAACGATTGAACGAATACCTGAAGGTGCGCTCAAACATATTTGTCGATTCATTATCATCTTTGAAACTTCCATCGCGCTCTGCGCTCCGTTCTCGTATTTATTGGCAACAACGTCATTTGTTTAAAACTAAAACCATTTCCTCTATTGTGAAATTGGCCAACGATGTGAGATCTTATGCCACAGTGTCAATATTGGGTAAACAACATACTGGACTGTTGGATAGTGGAGCGTCCTTGACTGTAATTGGTGGTGATTTTGCTAAAGAAATCGTACAGACTCCAGACCTTCTGACTTATTCGTCTGCCGTAGTTCGTACTGCCGATGGCCAAAGACAGAAGATCTTGGGGTTTGTAAAAACAAAGATTTCATTTATGAACCAAGTCAGAACCCTGGACGTCTTCATTATCCCGTCTTTGACTCAAAATCTATATCTAGGTATAGATTTCTTTAACGCTTTTGGTTTGTTTAACCCGATATTTAACTTACCTACATTTTCGACTACGGAGTCAGGAATTTCAGAATTGTCTATGGACAATCAAGCACGTCTACAAAACACTATTCAGCTTCTACCATCATTTTCAAAAATGGGTCTGGGTCGAACCCATTTGTTGGAACGCGTTATTGATGTGGGGACTGCAGCTCCCATCAAGCAACGACACTATCCAATATCGCCCGCCATTGAGAAACTGATGGGAGAAGAACTGGATAGGATGTTGTCTCTGGGTATTATAGAGGTTTCAAACAGCCCATGGTCAAGTCCGGTGGTCTTAATTCGCAAACCTGGGAAGAATCGTCTTTGTTTGGATAGTAGAAAGGTCAATACAGTTACTAAGAAGGATGCTTACCCCCTCCCACAGATAGATGGAATCTTGAGTCGGCTGCCACAAAGTAATTTCATTTCCAGTTTGGATCTGAAAGACGCTTTCTGGCAGATACCGTTAGAAAAACACTCCCGAGAGAAAACTGCTTTTACGGTCCCAGGGCGGCCATTGTATCAGTTCGTAAGAATGCCTTTCGGACTGTGCAATGCGCCGCAAACAATGACCAAATTGATGGACCAAGTAATTCCTCCACATCTCAAGTCGTGCGTCTTCGTATACTTGGATGATCTTCTAATAGTTACAGATACCTTTGAGGCCCATCTGAAACTGTTAGAAGATATCTCCCAGTGTCTTAGACGTGCGAACTTGACGATAAACGTGGAAAAAAGTAAGTTTCTCTTGCCGGATGTAAAATATTTGGGATATGTAGTGGGAGGTGGTAAGCTAAAAATTGATCCTGATAAAACGCAAGCTATTTCTGAATTTCCTACACCGCGTACGTCCAAACAGATTCGACGATTCCTGGGTATGGCGGGTTATTATCGCCGTTTTATATCTGATTTCTCTGCTATGTCCTCTCCAATATCAGATTTGTTGAAGAAAAATTCTAATAAATTCGTATGGACACCCGAAGCTGAAATAGCATTTGTAAACCTCAAAAATGCTCTCATCTCAGCACCAGTCCTCATAAACCCCGACTATACTAAGCCCTTTACTCTCCAGTGCGACGCTAGCAACGACGGTATAGGTTGTGTATTAATGCAGTGTGACATGGACGGTATGGAACATCCCATAGCGTACATGTCCAAAAAGCTAAATTCTGCGCAGCGCAATTACTCCACTAGTGAGAAAGAGTGTCTAGCCGCCGTACTGGGCGTAAAGAAGTTTAGAGCGTATGTCGAGGGTCAGGCCTTTAAGATCATAACTGACCATGCTTCATTAAAATGGTTAATGCAACAAAAAGACCTTTCTGGTCGATTGGCTCGTTGGAGCTTGAAATTGCAGGGTTACGTCTTTGATATTGAGTACCGAAAAGGAAAATTAAATACTGTTCCTGACACTCTATCAAGACGTGACTCTGTCGACATCATTTCTGAACTATGTCCAGTGCCTGAATTAGATCTTAATTGCCCTTTCTTCAACACTTCTCGATATTTGGAGTTGGTAAATCTGGTTACCGAAGCAGACGGTACATTGCCTGATCTGAAAGTAATTTCTGGTCGGGTTTATAAACGATTGGCTTGTTTGGATCTTGACATTCCTTCAGAGGGTGAGGTCTGGAAATTGTGGTTACCTGAGGAATACACTGACGAGTGTATTGCAAGGGCCCACAATCCTCCTACCTCATCTCATGGAGGTCTAGCAAAAACCTTGTTTAATATTCGTAAATTTTACTATTGGCCTCGCATGTATACCCAGGTTAAATCTTACATAGGAAATTGTAAGACCTGTAAAGAAATCAAAGCGACTAATGTTCCACTTCGTGCTCCCATGGTATCCCAAATGAAAACAGAACGAATTGGACAGCGATTATATATCGATATTCTTGGCCCTTATCCTCGTTCAAAGGCCGGGAATATCGCTATCCTTGTAGTGTTAGATCATGTTACTAAATATCCATTTTTGTTTCCTTTACGGAAACTAACCGCTGAACCAATTTGTCATCTATTGGCTACCAATGTCTTTCACGTATTTGGTTGTCCCGAAGTTATTGTGTCCGATAATGGGACGCAGTTTAAGTCTAAACTATTTGGAGATTTCTTGGCGAAGCACGGAGTGAAACATACATTACTAGCGTTATATTCACCTCAAGCTAACGCTTCTGAACGGGTAAATAGAAGTGTTTTATCTGGTATTAGAGCCTATTTAAAGGAGGAACATTCTAAATGGGATCTGCACTTGAGCGAGATCGCTTGTGCACTACGTTGTTCCCTGCATCAAACACTGAAATGTTCCCCATATTACGCAATGTTTGGAATACCTATGGTGACTCATGGTTCGTCATATGAACTGCTGAGACGATTGAATAGTCTTCATGATCCAGGTGAAACGATTCTGCGTCCTGATTATCTTAATAAGATTCGAATTCGAATTCTTGATTTAACTGCCGAAGCATTTGTCAAAAGTGCTGAAAGATACAATTTACGAGCTCGAGTAACTTTGTTTAAACCAGGTGATACGGTGTTCCGAAGGAACTTTATCTTGAGTGACGCCGGTAAGAAATTATCTGCTAAACTTGCACAGAAGTTTATTGAGACCAGAGTAATAAGGTTGGTAGGTGGTTCCGCCTACGAACTGGAGGACCTGGTTTCTAAACGTAGAGGTGTTTATCACTCCAAGGACATTCGTGCCTAACATCGGCAATAATTTTTTTTCTGTCAGTATGATAGTAACTTTCGTGCGTGTTTCACCGCCATTGTAAGTCAAGATTATCGACGACCACAAAGTATGAGGGTAGTTTCATCTTGAATTCACAGTTCAGTGAGTGTGTATCAACTTTGGTGTTCGGGTCTTGTTTCAAAATTTTTTTTGTGTAGACTATTTGCCAGCGAAAATACCGAGATCGAATGTATTGAATGTGGTTCAATTAGTTGCTTTGAACCTATGTGAACAGTTTTTTTTTCAGCCTTCAGAGTCACTGGGACGGAAGCGTACAACAGTGTGGCCCGGCTAGCTCAGTCGGAGAAGTATGAGACTCGTGTTAGTTCAGGTGTGGGTTGCGAGCCTGCATGGCGTAAAAGCGGAATGGTGTCGGATGTTTCATTAAAGGAGTCGGTCCAATGGTGTTTTTTCTTTTCGATCTGTAGCAGATTGAATAAATTTTTTTTTGTGACTTTAGGGTCTCGGGAACCCCCAGATCTGCCCGAAATTGGGTCTGGAAGATTTTAGTTATCCATCGCCTGCAATAGAGTAGAATACCTGCTTTCTCGCTACCCCTCCAAGATTTTTTTTTGTATAGTCATAAATAATTCGTTTCTGTTAAGATTGGGCTTTGTAATACCGAGCGATTTGATTGCTAATCTGTAGAACACTGAAGTGCCTCACCATACTAATGTGGATGTACAAGGTCTGTTTGCGACCAGTCTAGTCCTTTTTTCAACTTCTTTTTGGTCATGAGTCTCCGTCCAAAAAGCACTTGTTCTGTAATGGATAGTCTGGGATAATATAGTATATTATAGTCGCAGCTTCCTTAGTTGTTGTTACTTATATTAATCCGTACCGCATGTAATGGTTTCTCATCCCTTTATTCCCCATCCGTTTCTCATCATCAATATTCATGTTTCGTGTAGTTTCCTTAACCCATAGCGTCCTTATATTTCTTAAAATCTGACTAAATCTGCAATAGGCGGACAAACGTATAGGAGAAAGAAAATGGCACTAATTACCCTGATTTATTTATTCATTAATATGATATAATATTGGTTAATTTGAATTAATTGATAACTTTCTTTAATCATCATCCGTATAACCGCTAAACTTTAATCAGAATTTAATCTTACCACACACTAAAATTGACGCGCGCTATATTTCCATTCGACTGTTCTCGCCATACTACTTGGGTTGGAATTTTTTTTCTAAAACACAAACCGTAATGAAACAACGAAATTTTCAAAACCTCATAACGGCTACGTGTATTTTGTTTCCAATCGTCAACATACAACGAATTACTATTTTTGCTTTGTTAAACATTTGATTTATCTTTGTATGAGTATTTTGCTTTAAACAATCCTTCCGTTATTAAACTGAACTTCACTGTGCTGATATAGTAGGGTGTAGTTTAATAAATGTCCAAACATCATAACATTGATCGCATCTGCATTTAATTCATTTTGGATTCAATTATAAATATTATGGATGTGTCAGAAATATTCTGTGTCCCAACCTTATTCTCGTACAATATTATCAAATAGCAAACGGTTTTGTGAACTATAATAAGTTCCCAATAATTTGAAAATCTGATGTAAATTAATTATCTCCCATCTAAATACTTTATTCGAGTTATTGCGAGACTAAAAATTTGACTATATAATGAGCACGGTAAATTATTCTCTCTCTTAATTCTATTACATTTTGTGATTAGTTTGTTGGACGCTTAAGATTATTATTTTTCCATCGCATACGAGTAGTTCGTTGGTGAATATTGTTTGACGTTTTTGCGAATGCAGGTGAAAGTGGTTGGTGGGAAAAATTCCATGATATAACAAGAAAAAAGGATCACTGGATTGGAGACCTGGATAAATATCAAATCTTTTATACAAAGGGCATACATATTTTGAGGATTTTAATATATGTCTTCCGGTTCCTGTAAGTTGAGATTTTTGTTCAATTAATTTTTTTTATTAGTGATTTGCATGAAAACTAGTGAAAAGAACATTAATAATGGCGGTCGATTGGTCTTTGTGTTTTTTTCTTGAGAAGTGACAGTCATTTCATTTGATAAATGTATAGTAGAAAACCAATCCCGTATTACAGTGTCGGTCGTCGAATTTTTAGCCATAACCCTAATGAGGTTATTAGAAAACTGTAGAGTGAATTCTTCGTTAGAATCAATCAATTGAACCAAAGTTATAGCCCATCAAAAAAAATCTATGGCTGCCATAACAAGATCTATCTAGGCAACCCTTGCATGTATAAAATTATAATCCAACCATAGAAAACGTGAATTTAGTACATTTTCTTGAGTTACCAATACCAACCTGATCCTTAATTAATAGTCAAATTGGCGGTTAGAATCTTCCCTACAGTACAGCTAAGATCAGGAGGATATTTATATAAAGGGAATTAAAAGAAAACTGTTAATCAACCACTTTTCGGTCGTGTGACTAAATTAAGTTATGGATATACTCACCATTAAAATTCAGTTTCACTAACTTTAATTGGTGCTGATAAGTTAAAATATGGGTGTAGAACTGTACATTCCTGCATAGAAAAATTTATGGTGCTGTCAAGGCTATATGTACCAATAACTAAAAATTGTGATTTTAGAAAATTTTTTTGTGTTTTGTTAAGAAAGATATATATATATAAGGAACTGTAATTTCATAGTTAGAACAATTTTGTTTTGTGTGTTTTGTTAAGTCAAATAGATATAAGGAACTGTAGTTCGATAATTAGAAAAGTTTTCTTTGTGTTACTAAGGCTCTATTGCTATATAATATTAATAAAATCCCTGTGTGGTAATTTAAAACATAAAGGATCCGAAATGTTTAATGTTACGGTATAAGCCATAATAAAATTAAAATTCATGTACCAAAGTCTACTATATGATTTATTATTTGATCATTTTCACGATGTTTATATGAGATGTCTCGTTGTTTGTATTGCATCCAAATAAGGTTGACAGGAGGATTCCAGCAAATTCTTGGTTTTACCCGTGAATGACAACAAAAAGTAACTACTAGTGTCTCGTGGGTGTTGAATGACGGAGACCGGAAAATTAAAGATAAAAAAATATATTTGTGTGTTGTGTTGTCCGTTATGTGCGAGTTAGTTTGAAAGGAAATAAACGCAACATTTACCTAAAAATTCAACGCCGTATTGATACCCCATTTATGTTAGTGATCACAGCGATTGCTTGTTGGATTTCAACGCATCCGGCAACAATTGCCGTTCAACGTATTGCTCCGCAATCGTGGATACAAATTATTGATAATTAGTGATTACCATTGATACAAAATTATTGCCGTTCTACTTCAACGAATGATTTAACTGGTATTAGTACAATTGATTACATTTTTTTTTGGACTTCAACGCATCCTGCAACCACTACCTTTCAGCGTATTCTGCTTAAGTGATTGCAAATTTACTTACCATTTCTACATAACAATTTATGCATTGTTTATAAGAACCAAATTATATAGCGCTGATGATTACAAGTGTATGGAATGTTTCTACTTGTCATGTGCTGCAACAACGTTATCAATTAACGTTTCTATGTAACGTTTTATAAAATAAAATTATTTAACTTACCATTTCTACATAACAATTTATTCTTTGTTTATAAGAACCAAATTATATAACGCTGATGATTACAAGTTTATGGAATGATTCTACTTATCATTCTTGATTCAAAAAAAAAAAAACATATTTTACATCAATCACATCATTTTTTTTATTCAACAAAATTTTACAAAATTTATGTAACGTTTCTACCTATCATTATTTGATTCAACCATATTTTACAACAATTACATCATTTTTGGATTCAACCATATTTTGCATCAATTACAACATTTTTTGATCCAACAAAATTTTACAAAATTTATATAACGTTTCCACCTATCATTATTTGATTCAACCATATTTTACAACAATTACATCATTTTTGATTCAACAATATTTTCCATCAATTACATCATTTTTGATTCAACAATATTTTCCATCAATTACATCATTTTTTTTTGATCCAGCAAAATTTCACAAAATTTATATAACGTTTCTACCTATCATTATTTGATTCAACCATATTTTACAACAATTACATCATTTTTGATTCAACAATATTTTCCATCAATTACATCATTTTTGATTCAACAATATTTTCCATCAATTACATCATTTTTGATTCAACCATATTTTACATCAATTACAACATTTTTTTTGATCCAGCAAAATTTCACAAAATTTATGTAACGTTTCTACCTATCATTATTTGATTCAACCATATTTTACAACAATTACATCATTTTTGATTCAACAATATTTTCCATCAATTACATCATTTTTGATTCAACCATATTTTACATCAATTACAACATTTCTTTTTGATCCAACAAAATTTCACCAAATTTATGTAACGTTTCTACCTATCATTATTTGATTCAACCATATTTTACATCAATTGCATCATTTTTGATTCAACAAAATTTCACATCAATTACAATAATTTTTTTTGGTTCTACAAAATTTCACGAATATACATAACGCTTCTACTTAACATTTCGTACCACGTTTGTACGTGCAACTTCATTCAACATTGTTATCACACAAAGTACTTTCGAGAGATTCCTAACGTGATCCACGTGCGGATGGAGGGCTGATGGAAGCAGAATAGGAGGACGGGGTTTAATCATGGGGTGAGTAAATTTACTTTATTAATTAGGTCTTAATGATAAAGGGGTGTGAATGTGTGTGTGTGTGTGTGTGTGTGGGTGTGTGTGCGGGCGTATGTGAGCGAGCGTGGGGGTTGGACGTGTTGATCGTGGGTCTTTCGCCACAGGGGTCGCCAGAGTCTCCGTTTTTCCTCTTGTATTTTTTTTCCCATTTCTGAAAATTTTCGTAAATAGCGTACATTTCTGTATTTGTGCTGAAGTAGCAGGGTTACTTTATCGTTCCCATGGGTTGAAGCTAGCTTGGGGCAAGAAAATCAATCTCGCTAGGTACGCTTCCTGCTATGTCCTTCTCATTGGTTCGCCAATGAGAAAGCGCTTCATTACAGTATATCAATAAGATAGCTCAAAATTGTGTTTAATTAGCTTGTTTTTAATTTTAAAAATCAATAAGGTAATTTGTACATTATTTACTACGTCCAGAGGAAATGTTCTTTCATGTATTTTATACAAAAGTCTTGTTTGAAAAAGTCTGGAGTGGCCATAAATCGTATAACGGCTTTATTTCAATCAATTTTAAGCTCAGTTAATATTGTTGTAGATGCGTTGCTCCATATTGGATTAAGGTAGAGTAAGTGTGTCAATATGTGCGAGTTTTATATATTTCAGAGTGCGTTTTCGTGTAAATACGGTTTAAGGCGTCGTATTACAAATATCACAGGCCTAATTTTGTTTTTGATTTTGTGCATGTGATCGGACCAATTTAACTTATAGTCAATATCATGCCCGAGATATTTAGTTATAATACTCGATTGATTGTGTCATTATTTATCGTGATGTTTGGTAAGATATCTACGTTTATTACTTTATTTTTGTCGAATAACATATAGCTGAGTAATTTCACGCAAGTTCAGCAAATTTTTGGGAAATTTTGACTTGACCCCTTTTAATTTTGATTATTTTTTGTTTACGGATAGTCTTTGATAAATAAAAATACAAGTTCTCTTAGAATTTTTTTTTTCGACCAGGGGTCTTCACAGGGTGCCCCTCAATTTTTTGTTATTTTATGATGTGAGTGCATTTTGACGAGCGATTGTAGAAAAACTACTGAATCGATATTTATAAATGATATGTCGTTTAATAGGTATTAGAACATAGTTTTTAAAAATGTACACTGTTAATTTTTTGAAATAATTTTTAACGGAGTAACATAAGAAAAAAACGGTGTAATTGAAAAAAAGATGGCAGCCATTATTTTTTTTTTTTAAACTAAATTGAAGCTTATTTTATATCTAACCACTTGTGAAAGTTTGGGACACGCGTTAGTTTTTGTTTTAAAGATAAAATTCGTTGTGCATATGACTGTCGGGAATCAGTTCTTTTTGTTCTGAAGGAAAATTATAAATATGGCGATTTCTAAATTCAGATTTTATTATTAAATGAACTTTTTAAAAAGCAATTTCAGTCAAGTTCAGCAGAATTTTGCGACATTTTGACTCGACCCTTTTTAATTTGGTTTATTTTTAGTTTATAGATAGCCTTTGATAAATGAAAAATACGACTTCAAGTAGAATTTTTTTTAAATATAATAATATAAATTATTATATTTTTAAATATAATAATATAATTATAATAACAGTATAATTATAATAACAAACAACAGTAATGCTACGCGTCATTTGGTTGAAAAAAGTAAAACTCTACATAAAAATAATTTTCAGCATTCATCTGCGACGGATAAAAGAGGTGTATGCATAACAGATATAAATGTTGTGGAACAGTTCTATAAAAGTGATGAAATCAGTAGATTATTGCCAGGCAAACGAGATGCAATATCTTTTAAAAAAGGAGAGGAGCGCATAAAAACACAAAAGCGCTTATTGCTATGTACATTAAATGAAGCTTATGTGGAGTTTAAAAATAAGTTTCCTGATGTGAAAATAGGATTTACTAAATTCAGGTCCTTTCGACCACAAGAATGTATAAAATTATCCCAAGGAGTTCATAATGTGTGCGTGTGTACCATCCATCAAAATATGAAACTAATGATTCAACACTCTAAGATATCTTGGATTACTGACGCTGCTTTCCAGAATTATAAAACATTAATTGACTTTGTTTCATGTGGTGAATTAACAGAAGATTGTCATACTTTGAAGAGCAACAAATGTTCAAAAAAACTTCAACAACTGGAAGAAAAATTACTAAATGATTTTGACGTTAAAGGAATCCTTCAAGTCAAATATCAACAATGGAATACCACTCATCGATGCAATTTGGATACTTTAATAGAAACTGTAGAAGAATTTATGAAAAAATTTATTTACCGTTTATAAATTTTGATACCACACAACTTTATAGCAATCTACATTCATTGAGGAAAAAAAAATTAGAAGCAGGAAGTGCTTCGTTCAAGGAGATTTTTCTGAAAACTACGGCTTCATAATTCAGGATGCGGTTCAAGGCTATTATCATAATAATTCACATTTCGGATATAAACGATCACAACAGTACTACAGTCCATCTTTTCAATACAAAACTTATTGAATTCATCAAAACGCATATAAATTCTAATATAACAAAAATAATTTATAACACTGACAGTGCACCTTCTCAATACAAAAATACACATAGCCTAAATAACTTGTGCCACCACAAAAAAGACTTTAAGGTTGATGCAGAATGGCATTTTCATGCTACCAGCCATGGAAAGGGACCTTGTGATTAAATTGGTGGTACACTGAAGCGTGCTGCACACCGTTATAGTATAGGGAGCAAAGATATTATTGATACATCAAAAAAACTTTTCGAATGGGCTTTAAAATGGGAATCTACCATGAACTTTGGATACGCCGGTAAAAATGAATATCAATTAACAAAAAAAAAATACAAAATCGATATAAAAATGTGATTACTATAAGTGGAACTCAAAAATTTCATTCTTTTGTACCATTAGATACTAAAACAATAAATGCAAAAATGTTTTCCAACTCAAAAGAAACTTTTAAATGTAAAATAAGTAAATAATTTTTAATAACTATATTTATTTTCTTTAACCTACATATATAATTTGTATGATACTTTAAAAAGTTTAGTCAATAATAAAATATTTGTAATTTAATGTTAAAATACAATCTTTTACTTTATGACCATAATAACATAATACGAACATAATACTTCTCCAGTCAAAAGTTCCTAAATAGATTTAGTTATTTATACGGTTTTTTTGTTTGCAGTCGAGACTGTCAAATTATTTTTTATAAGAGTGACAAGTGATTACTAAAAGTGACAAATAAACATTTCATTTTTTTATGCCATCTAATACATAGAAAATAATTGCAGAAGTGTTTTCCTATTCAAAAGAAACTTCTGTTTGTAAAACAAGTAAATCATTTTTAACAATTGTATTTATTTTATTTATTGTACTACATATATAATTTTTATAATGTTTTAAAAAGTTCATCTAATATTAAAATATTTGATATTTAACATAAAAAAAAATCTCTTAGTTTATAACGCCATTTTTATAATTTTCCTTCAGAACAAAAAGAACTGATTCCCGACAGTCATATGCACAACGAATTTTATCTTTAAAACAAAAAATAACGCGTGTCCCAAACTTTCACAAGTGGTTAGATATAAAATAAGCTTCAATTTAGTTAAAAAAAAAAAAAATGGCTATGCCATCTTTTTTTCTCAAAAAATTAACAGTGTACATTTTTAAAAACTTTGTTTTAATACCTATTCAACGACATATCGTCGCTTTAATAATGAAATAACGTATGCCATATATACGTTGTTATTATATAACAGGTGCGCTGCATTCCCCATAAGGATGTCTATAAAGTGGCTTTTTAACATTTTCCAATTTTTTTATAACTGGGAGTGAAAATTAATATATTGTTAATTAACGTACATGCAAATTCGAATTTGGTTAAATATTGAAACAGCATAAATGCATGTACGATATTTTAATTCCTACAGAATAATAACTTGGGTAAAATCAGTGTCGTATACTTTACATACATTACGATCGCCACACGAAATGGTAAATCTAAAATATTGTATAAGCATCATTCATGACTACATGATATACCGGTTCATATAAATAAAAAATTGTAAGAATATCATGCGTTAGTTCAATAATAATTAGTTTTAGGCTTAATCGTTCTTCCATGCAAAATGAAATAACGTATATGAAATATGAAATAACGTATAAGGTACCTGATTGACTTTTCACCTCTTTTTAGGTAGAAAAGCCAGCAGGTACCAATGTGAAATTTTAATATGCTGTGGAGAAATCAGTCAAGATTAATTGGTAGAAATTTTTTTCCAACATCTTTATTCATTCAATAGTGCTGCCGAGTTTACGAAAATCAGAAAATCGAGAAATCTTTAAACCCAATTATCTCGAAACTACACTTTTGCGAATACGTTGTTTCATTATTAAAGCGACGATATCATTTATGAAAATCGGTTCAGTAGTTTTTCTACAATCGCTCGTCAAAATGCACTCACATCACAAAATAACAAAAAATTGAGGGGCACCCTGTGAAGACCCCTGGTCGAAAAAAAAATTCTAAGAGAACTTGTATTTTTTATTTATCAAAGACTATCTATAAACAAAAAATAATCAAAATTAAAAGGGGTCAAGTCAAAACGTTGTTGAATCTTCGTGAAATTGCTCAGCTGCTTTTGTTTGTGTTTATGTATAAATTCATACCTTGCAAAAAGCTGTCTATTGCTTTGATATCGTCTTGCATATTTTGCCTTTGTTCACCTTTCTGACTGGACCAAAACTTGCACAGTAAAAGATATTGTTAGATAATGGATTTACGAAAATTATTTATTTAATACATTTAAGAAAACAAACTAAAAGATCGTAATGCCATTTTCAGCTTAAATCTGTTTCTCATTTTTCGTGAACATGACCTAATAGTATGATGCCTATAATGAGTAACATCAAAGACCATTATTTACACTGACATTTTATCACTAGCATTGAGTATATTTCGATCTAGCCTGAGTAATAATTATCATATATATGTTCATAAATAAGTTGAAAATCAATAGATCAGACTTGAGCCTTTGTGAAATATATTCAAATAAAAACGTAATGAAGCTGACAGTAATTTTTTATTTTTTAATTATGATTTTGACAGAAATATTTTAAATATTTTTAAAATTAAATCATTCGAAACACTGTAAATGTTTTGGTTGAAATTTAAACGATTTTAATTCAAATATTAAATTAATTAATATTTTAATCCATCGAATACTATTTCAAATTGATTTAACAGAATCTTATTATTACAAACAACCAAATAAAAAATATTAAAACTTTTTAAATTTCTAAAATTAAATCATATGAAACTTGCAAACGTTAAACGTTGAATGTTATTACTAAGACAAAATAAAATGAAATAAGATTTCATTATGCCTAAGATTTGAAAATAAAACAGAATTCTTGACCGATTTAAAATTAACAAACAATTCGGTGACGAAGACACTCTAAATAATTAAACAAAATATAAATTACAAAAAATAATAAAATGTGAAAGAAAATATATATGTACTTACAACCCACTAACTCAAGAAAAGAATAAAATCTCAAAGAATTTTTCTTAATTTAGATCAAATAAAAAATATTTTGTTTTTGTTTTTGATGGTTTTCGAAACTATTCATTAGGAAATAAAAATTTATTTCTCAAATGACATCGTACGTTTTACCTATGATAATTAGCAGTACATAATTATGATGAATGATTTTATAAAATACATTCGATTAGGCTAGAAATGTTGACTACGATAGTTAACCAAAATAATTATTGACAGTAACGGACAATATAATATCTCCGCTATGTGCACGACATGCACTCAAAAATAGTAAAAAACTAGATTTTATTGTATTTGACTATACTTCTCCATGTACAAATTAATTCTATCCAATTACCAGGGATTGGCAACTCAGCATACTGAAAATCTATAGCCAGATTCTTTCTTAAGATCAAAGTATAGTAAAGTCCTTGTTACATTGTCGTCTTGGTCAATATTTCCGTGGTCTCCCATTTTCTATATTACTACATATTATATAACATACATATTTTGTATCATTCGGAACTCTTAACTTCGCGTCAGAACATGCTCTACCCAAAAAATACTATTATAGGAAAACTATCTTTTGTACCAGGTCTTTCAAGATGGTGTATATTTACAAAATTATATCCAGGTTTAAGTTCTTTGTCTGTATTAAATGAATAGAAAATGTACGCGGTATATTATGTTCAAAAACAAAAAATGGTGAGTTGTCAGTTTGTGCACGGGTGCAATTTCGGTACACATATCATCACCGATCTAATTAATGTCTTCATTTGCGTGTAGATATTTAAAAGATTCAACTATTTCAATTCATTTATCACCGCATATTAATAGTTATTTGCTTCACTAGGGCAAATAATAACGGCTTTTGGGACGAGTAGAAATGTTGCGGTGCGACACGATAGCGATTATTAAAAATAATATTAAATTTAAAAATTAAAAAATTAAAAATAATACAAAATATTAAATTTTCGGTAAGTGATTTAATTACTGGTTAAAACCAGTGGTTTCATCATAAGGTTTGATCAAATGGTTTCACAACAAGTAAACATATGATGTATATATTTTCTGTGAAATAACGTGGTTAACTTATTTTTGGGTAAAATTATAAAAGTAAAAACTGTAAAATAAAAAAATAAATAAAAAAATTTAAAAAACACGCGTTTTGAAAAACGAACTAAAAAGTAAAATATAAATTTTGCATTGAGACAAAGTTATGTTGCAAAAAAACAAACGATATGTTCGTACAAACTAGGGTTTCTCAAACGGGATCCCGGGATCCCGTTTTCCCGGGATCCCGGGGGAAAGTTTTCATCCCGTTTTCCCGGGATTTCACCCCGGGATCCCGGGTATCCCGCTAATTTTTATTAACATATTTTTTTACTTTTTTCAAAGATATTAAAAATTTTCTCACTGGAAAATCGGGTAGTTTTTAATTCTTTTCCCCTCTGTAGTAATTAATTTCGTTCAAAATTAGGAAAATGTTTTTTGACACATATGGTGTCATGGTTTTTTTGTGTAGTTTTTTTTTTGACACATATGAACACAACAAATTAAATCCAATAAAACTTAAAATAGGTAGATTTTTCTGAGAAATCTACCTAAAACTTGCGCTTCATTTCTCTTAATTTATGTTTAATGGTTCTCTTATGAAGGCGATTAATAGAGGAACGAGACATGTTTACAATGTGATTTGAAATGTCGTCTGGATTTATTTCATTGTTAGCACGAGTAACTGAGTTTGAGCCATCCAGCTTCCGAAGAAGATTCCAAGCCGCCCTAATAGAATGGGAAAAACCAGTGTTTTCAACAGCGTTAATCCACTTTTGTTTCCTCGCGGTGTCCAGTGAGTATATTAAGTCATCAACCACGTCTGCCTCACCACTACTAAGGTGCTCCTCAAATAATAAATATATCACTCTCTCTACTCCAACCAGGAATGTATTCTTCACCGGAAGTCTCTTGGCATGCATTTCTTTGCAGTTAAAATGATGGTTCCTACGAACCTATCGTAATTTTTAGGAATGGGTTGGATCTAGTGAATCACTGCATCCAACTCCGACCCATATTTAGCCCAGCCAGTTTTGTGAAAATCATCTAGGTTGAGGATTAGAGTTTACGTGTGGGATTTGAATACCTATCACAAAAATTACTGAACGATGTTGAGAGCGTAGCAAACCTTGTAGGACAGCCCTAGATATTGCAATAGGGTTACGTTGTTCGTTTTTTTGTGGAAAAACAGAGGTCGGGATTGTAATAACTTGGCCATCTAGCAGATCTAAAGGTTTTCATGTCTTTCGTATCATATACCAGAAACATGTTGTCGATTGGTCCCGTCAGTTAGTTGTATGCCATTGGGATTGTTATTTGAGTAGGATCACTGATTGTGATGGCTATTAAAGTCACCAACCTATATTGCTGGGTGGTGAAATAATGATAGAGTATCAGCTGGCCACGCTGTATTTAGTGGCTTATTTACGTTAACAATCTTCGTGATCGATATATCAACAACAATAAGATGTATATCGTTGTCCGTCTGGTGTCAGTAAATGGGTGCAATTCATGATTTCTGACTTAATATACGTGGCAGATCCATATGTTTCATGGTAAATAGCACTAATTAGTTTATAACCAACAATTTTTCCTCTAGAGGTAAGTTGATCTTCATCTGTTGCGTGCGTTTCCTGCCAGAATTACAACGTTGATATCGAAATAATAACTTTAATAACGTTCAGTTTTTGACTTGCTAATGCTTTCAATGTTCAATTGCAAAATACGGACTGAGGGACCAATATTTTTTGTCTTATGGTGCTGAGAAGTACCGTTGTTATTGTGATTTTGGTTTGTTTGTTTCACAGAACATGTCCCGAGCAGAAATTTGTCAGGGCTCAAGTAAGGCCCTGATCAGGTTTGCCCTAACCCGGATCAGGCATTGGTAGAACAGCCTGATTGGGCTCTGATCATGAGTGTAACGCTTTTGCCCTATCAGGTCCTGATTGGGATTACCGGATCAGACTCTGATTGGGATAATCGGATCAGGCCCTAATTGAGATATCCAGACCAGACCCTGATATATATTTATATATTATATACATAAATTAATCAAATTAAAATAAAAAAATTACAATGGAAAAAATAAAACATACATACCACCTTAATGACTATTATTATAGTCTTTCAGCCGAGAAGCTATAACTAAAATATACATGAAACGATTTTAACTATATATTTCTAAAATGGATAATACTCTAGTAAATTTTAACCAATTGAAATTTCAGCTAGGGGTCAAATACGAGAAACCTGATCCGGGCCGGATGTATTCAAATAAGGTTAATCCTAAAAGGGTATTCTAAATCAGGCCCTAAACAGGCCCACATCAGCTTGCTTTAATAGAGATTGCCCTTGTAGGACTGACCAGGCCCTGATCACGACCTGACTGTATTCAGGTTTTCCCTAACTAATTTCTGCTCGGGGTATCATATGACGTTAAAAACATCACAAAAAATTGGTAATTTTTGAAGCAACTAAGCAGAGTACAAATAATTTAGATTATACAATGCACTAATGACTATCACACCGACATTTATTGAATCGGAAAGAGCTTTTTCTGCGGCAAGACATTTCGTCACGAAAATTCGGACAAAATTGAGGGATGGTGCCATTGATAACCTAATTTTTTGAAAAATTGTTTAAAAATTAGTATTATGAATTTATTTTTGATTTGTTTTTATGTATTCTTTTATATTTAATTTTTGAAGTTTTTCTAATGAAAAATAATGGAAATTTAAAAATCAATAACGCATTTTTTGTGCTGTTTTAATTTTACACAATTTTCTACCACCTAATTTGATAAATCTAGCTTTTAGCGTTTCCCGGGATTTCCCGGGATCCCGGGAATTCGACATTTTTTGTCCCGGCTTCCCGGGATTTGAATTTCTACGGGAAATGAGAAACCCTAGTACAAACGTTATGTCTTTTATAATTATATTTTTATTCGCCTACATATTAAAGGGGTACTTTATTACTGTGATTTGGGTTCGTAAAGTGTCACTTTTTAACCATATGTTTTGTTGTCATAGTTACGTCCAAAAAAGTAAAAAGCATTTGTATTTGGTTAAATTCTATAAAAAAATAGAAATTTTTATCAAAGCAACCTTTAAATTCAAAATTTCACAACCCAATTAAAATTATTGTTATTATTTTGTTGTCATAGTTATACAATTATTTTGAAATAATAAGAAATATTTCGTCAAAGGTTACTTGTTCAATATATTTTCATTTCAAAAGTTATGCAAAATTATAACTTGCTTTAGAATAAACAATGTTTTTAAAAATATTTTGCTAGCGGCGAAAAAAAAATAGTATATGACGCTCGGACGTAAGCTATTTTGGACTTAATGTGGGTGCAAACTCCTCATAAGTCCAAAATCTTTAGCTTTACTTCCTAGCATCATAATGTACTATTTTATTCGCCTAAATATGGGTACTTAAAGTGGTACTTTATTACTGTGATTTGCAGCCATAAAGTGTCACTTTTTAACCATATATTTTGTTGTCATAGTTACGTCCAAAAAAGTAAAAAACATTTGTATTTGTTTAAATTCTATAAAAAATTTCTTATTCTATATGAAATTTTTATGAAAGCAACCTTTAAATTCAAAATTTCATTATTCAATTAAAATTATTGTTATTAATTATTATTTGTTGTCATAGTTATACAATTATTTTGAAAAAAATAACAAATATTTTGTTAAAGGCTACTTGTGGTAAAGTAAGTAAAGATTTTGTTAAATTTAGACGATCAAAATACAGCTATTTCACAGTTTTAAGTTTTCACTTCTATCGCCAGTCCTCAAGACTGCCTTCTTTTTTTTATTTTCAAAGAATATGATTGGTTATAAAAAAACACTGAATGAATGAATGAAGGCTCGAACGACCGCCAGCGGATTGAGAGCTAACAACAAATATAATAATGTTAGAAGCATGTTTCTATATAATAAGTATTGCCTCATTTTTAGTATTATGCTTAAATTTAGATTAATAAAACTTTACTAATAGTCATCTTGCTCTAAAAACTATTAATTAAAAACTGCGTTACTATCAACCACACGATTAGCATAAAATCTTAAATAAATAAATATTGTTTTCCATTTTAATCTAAATTTGAATTTTTAGCCAACATTTTTTAATTTGTTCAATCTGTTATTTTTTTAAAAAGTAAATATTTGCTTTAAAAAAATGTTTAAAACCTTCTAACTCCGTCATTCCAATGAACATTAGGTCATAATTACTAATTACTATAGGTTATTATTCAATTTTAAATAGAAACAACAACGCAAATATTATCGACAGAAAATCCTCCGCACACGTACATAAATCATAATACATATATGTATTCCCAAAAAGCTGAATAGTTTTTGTCCATACTTTTCAGATGAGCTGAACGCTACCTAAATTTTTCAGATAGAGTTTTAGATATAGAGATGATACAAATATACAATACAACTTCAATATGGAACAAAATTTGTAAAAACTATTCATAAAAACTGTTTTCCCTAAAAACGTTTAGTTTTTAAGCAGGACCTAGATTGTCGAGTACCAACAGAGACGTTTTAAACCTTTCGTAGGCCCTAGGCACATTGCAATATATATTATGATAACGAAATTAGTACACCAGAATTATTTTCTGAACAGTGCAATTTGGATTTTCAATTGTCTTGGAATAGTTGATTGTGCATAGCACCGTTATATTTAAGTTTGCATAATTTGTGTTATTTTATGAATATGGGTTATTCTTTTACAAACCTTTCTGGCCAACACTTTTTGGACTGAAAATTTGACTGAAATTTTTTAAGGGGTTTTATATTGAAAAAAAAAATACGTGTTCCAGGTTTTTTTTTATTTTTTGGAAATTAGAGCGGTTTTATTTTTAAAGATTCGAGAATTTCGTAATTTTTTGCTTGATGACATATTTTCAAAAATGCATGACTTCGGTTCTACTAAAGATATAAAAACTTCAGTTTTAATTTGTTTTAAAGTCAAAGGATGCTAATTTAAAAAAAAAGAAATAAATGCAATAAAATTATTAACAAACTCCTATTGTTAAAAAATAAATAAAATGTTAAAATCGATTTTTAGTCATTGTCCCGTCCACGTAATAAGTTTTAAGTATGACCATCGTATTCTACGTTCAATTTCCTACAAAAAACGTAGTTTTTATTAATGGAGAAATGATTTTTACTGTTAGGACGACAAGAAAGTTCATAAATGGGTCATTCTTTTACATATCGAACAGATTAGGACAAAATATGACCAACACATTTTTTATTTAGCTGAAAAATTTTTTACGGGTTTTCTTGGTTCTCGGTTAAAAGATATACGTGTTAGAAATATAGAGCGGATCTAAATTTCGAGAATTTCATGATTTTTGGCTTGAAGACTTATTTTCAAAGATTCATATAACTTCAGTTCTGTGAAAGATAGAACTATTTTTCTGTTTTATTTGAACTTTTAAAAGAAAACTGTCATCTTTAAAAATTATTAAAGAATTCCTATTGTTGTAAACAAATAAAATGTTAAAATCGATTTTTAGTCTATAGTCCAAAGACATAGTCTAGACAAAAATTTACGATTTTTTTTGTAGTCCCGCGCTCGATAAATTAATTTATTTCTAACAGTAAAAATCATTTCTCCATTAATTAAAAATTCGTTTTTTATAGGAAATTTAACGAGGAATACGATAGTTATACTATACACACTTTATGTTTATTTTACAATAACTAAAAATCGACTTTAACATTTTATTTGTTTATGACAATAGGAATTTGTTAATAATTTTTATAGAATTTACTGTTTTTTAAAAGTATTTTTTAGCTTGAAAATAAAACAAAATGGAAGTTTCTATCATTGAAAGCACCGAAGTTATGAATTATTGAAAATAAGTCTTACAGCCAAAAATCACGAAATTCTAGAAAATTTAAAACCGTTTTAATTTCTAAAAAAAAGAAAGAAAAAATCCTGGAACAGGCTTATCTTGTCTTTCGATATAGAACCCTTAAAAATATTATCAGCTAAATCAAAAATTTCTTGGTCAGATTTTATCCTAATCTATTCGGTATGTTAAAGAATGACCCATTTATAGAATTTTTTGTTGTCCCGCGCTCGATAAATTAGTTTATTTCTAACAATAAAAATTATTTCTCCATTAATTAAAACTACTTTTTTTTATAGAAAATTAAACGTTGAATACGATGGTCATACTAAAAACTCATTTCGTGGGTGGGGTGGGGCAATAACTAAAAATCGATTTTAATATTTTATTTGTTTATGACAATAGAAATTTGTTAATAATTTTTATTGAATTTATCTTTTATCTTTATTTATCTTTTTATTTTATCTTTTTATTTAATTTATTTAAAAAGCATTTTATAACTTCTTGTTTTAAAATAAAACAAAACAGAAGTTTCTATCTTTAATAGAACAGAAGTTATTAATTTTTGAAAATAAGTCTTCAAGCCAAAAATCACGAAATTTGGAATCGCTCTATTTTTCGATATAAAACCTCTAAAAAAATTTCAGCCGAATCAAAAATGTGTCGGTCAAAGTTTGTCCAAATCTGGTCGATTTGTAAAAGAGTCCCCCATATGAATACAGAATAACTATGTGCATAAGTTAAACAGATCTCAGCGTGCGAATTTTCAAACTTTCATCATTCAAGGTTTAATTTTCTAATTTGTATTTATCTCGAATTCTTTTTGCAAAAAATTGCTCTAACACGCCCCTTTTTGCTCCCAGATCAATTTTTTTGGACATTACGTGTTCTATTTGGCCAAAAAAGTGATCTTTTTTACCCTAAAAGATTTTTTTGAATCTAGATTTTTAGCTAGAACTTTAGATTATAAAATATACAGGATAAGCAATATTTTATATATTTTGTGCATGTACACTATAAACCTATAAAAAAATTGAAGCTATCTTTTAAATTGAAATTTTATATTGAAAATAATTTCTACAAAAGAAAAGGCTCCTGTAAAAATAAACACAAAAATGCAGGATCCCATGCAGCATTTTTATCTCTTGCCATTTATAGAAAAAATAGTATATTCTTCAACGATGCCGAAAACAACATATTTGGAAACGAGAGGACAGTTTACCAGCCGAGGCGATAGCCGAGGTTGGTAATGGTCGCGAGATTCATTTTTATCTCTTTCCATTTAGCAGCATTTTTATCTCTTTCCATTTATAGAAAAAATAGTATATTCTTCAACGATGCCGAAAACAACATATTTTGAAACGAGAGGACAGTTTACCAGCCGAGGCGATAGCCGAGGTTGGTAATGGTCGCGAGATTCATAATATGATTTTCGGCGAGTAGAAGACTGTACTTTTTCTACTACTTTTTTAAAAATTATTATTAATTATTAAACATTTTCATTTATAATTACATACAATTCACATTTTAAAACATACACTGTTATAAATTAAAATTGTATATGTGTATTTATATTTCTGCTATTAAAAAAAAGATGACTCAATATGAATTAATTATCGAGTCATAAACATAGCTGTCTTTAATTGCAAGCCTTATTGTTTTTCTCGTGAATTTTTTCATACATACATATTTCATACATATAGTTGTTCATGATGTTATATTTTTATTCTATTTACACTACAAAATCCTATATTATTATTCTATTTACTCTATAAAGTTCTTAAAATCATTAAATAACACATCTTTGAAGGTTTATTGTTTTTTGAATTTCGCGTCTAGTAGGCTTATAACTAAAGACGGTTTGTACTTTGTCATAAACAAAATCAAATTCAGATTTCTTATTTCTAAAATAAAAATATCAGTTTTGATTTAGTTTTTGAATGGGTATGACGTTACGTAAATTCTTGATATATTTTAACACAACCTAAATTATTTTACGTAAAATAAATATTTTTTCTCTCATTTTTGTTAAATAAATAGGTGAATTAATATTTTTTAAAAATATTTTAACACCAACTGTTTTTTATCATACTATTTAAAAAGAATATATGAATATAATATATTTAACTATTATTATTTTTACAATTTTAATGTAAATTGTCCGTAAATAATCCAAAAATAAATTAACATCATCCTCCAAACAGAGACAAATTAACACTAACAAAATTATTTCATTCAATCAATCGATTCACTTAACGTATTGTAGCATATTTTATTCTAATTAAGAAATTAGAAAATAGATGGCTTTTAAAAAATTACTTTCGTCACTAGGTACGAAAGTAATTCGTATAGGTTTTTTAGCACCGGTGACGAAAAAGAAGTTTTCGATGCAATGAACAAACATCGAAAGTAGATTTTTTATGATGGGTAGTAGAAAAAATATATTATTATTCTTTTATTGCCAGAAAGAAGTAACTGCTAAACAATATATATTTTATTTTAATTTCATTCTAAATTAAAACAAAACCAGCAAACAATATCCATTTCACTTTAAATTTAGTTTAAATGAAAACAAAACCAAAGCGAACATGATAAAATTTTGGTTAGGATCAAATTTTCAGTTTTAATATTATCAGTTTTATTTAAATCGAACTACTTTTGAGAAAAATAAAATAAAAGTAAATAAGTTTGAGCATTTTCCGATGGGCAAATATGTAAAATACAATACATCTACATAAGTATGTTGTTTCGTAGGCATGTTTGGTCAAGACACGGAAAACCTTAATGATATATTAATTTCTAGGCTACTGTGTCTTTTTAATACAAATACTATCACGTTAAATTCGCACACTACTTTCTGTTTAAAAAAAAAACTTCAACTTAAAACAATATTACTTATCCTGTGTATTTTATAATCTAAGGCTAAAGCAAAGCATAAATACAATAAAGAACACAAATACATTTTTGTACGAGTAAACGGTAAAATACACTTTTACGATTCAAAAATTGTGCGTAAAGTAGACCTTTTTTTCTTTTCGAAATAACAAGCCTAAAATTGACACAACAATGCCTAAATTACTATTTTATGCCCTAAAGCGTAAATATTTTTGACAACATCAAACGAACTCAAGAGAACAAAATATACTTTATGCCTATTTTCGAATTAGAAAATTGTCCAAACATATGTCCAAATTATACAAACAATATTGAAATAAGATTATTTTGTTATTCTTTGTACACATATGTATTTTATTTCTTCTCTGTAGGCCCCCTTAAAGGCACAGTGCCTATGGTGCCTATTGGATAAGACCGCTTTGAGTACTAACTTAGAAAAATCATAAAACATTCCATATATGTACAAATTTTTCAAAAGGGAATATTTCAAAAAATGTATTAAATAAATATGGGATTTTTTGCATTAAATTTCTAGACAATACTTTGTGTGAATTCATAGAATGGGGAACATTTCTATTCTAATTAACATCCTAAGTCACGATTGTATAGTCATTATTGATTGTTTCCAATCAATGTGAAATCAATGGCTGACACTTGGTCAATTTGTAGTTCTACATGTATTAACATTAGACTACATTACGGGAATTTTAATTTCATTTTGGATTTTTGAGATCAATTAAACTCAAGTAAGTAAAGAAGTAATTGGAATATTTTCAATTCAAAGGTATGGTTTGAAGTTTCTCAGAAAAAAACTACAATTCACATTTTACGTGTTTCGGATCGGATTCGAACCTACCCTCGTCAGTGCCCGGCTCGAATCTTTGGGCAGACACGCTATCGATTACGCCGTTGAGGCGATGACAATTTCAAAGTTGAAACTTCTTCATCACTTATTTATTTTACTTAAGTTGAATTTTTCCACCGTCATTAGACTCCATATTATGGAAATGCTTTTACATTATATGGGATTTTTTGCATTAAATTTCTAGACAATACTTTGTGTGAATTCATAGAATGGGGAACATTTCTATTCTAATTAACATCCTAAGTCACGATTGTATAGTCATTATTGATTGTTTCCAATCAATGTGAAATCAATGGCTGACACTTGGTCAATTTGTAGTTCTACATGTATTAACATTAGACTACATTACGGGAATTTAAATTTCATTTTGGATTTTTGAGATCAATTAAACTCAAGTAAGTAAAGAAGTAATTGGAATATTTTCAATTCAAAGGTATGGTTTGAAGTTTCTCAGAAAAAAACTACAATTCACATTTTACGTGTTTCGGATCGGATTCGAACCTACCCTCGTCAGTGCCCGGCTCGAATCTTTGGGCAGACACGCTATCGATTAATCATCGCCTCAACGGCGTAATCGATAGCGTGTCTGCCCAAAGATTCGAGCCGGGCACTGACGAGGGTAGGTTCGAATCCGATCCGAAACACGTAAAATGTGAATTGTAGTTTTTTTCTGAGAAACTTCAAACCATACCTTTGAATTGAAAATATTCCAATTACTTCTTTACTTACTTGAGTTTAATTGATCTCAAAAATCCAAAATGAAATTTAAATTCCCGTAATGTAGTCTAATGTTAATACATGTAGAACTACAAATTGACCAAGTGTCAGCCATTGATTTCACATTGATTGGAAACAATCAATAATGACTATACAATCGTGACTTAGGATGTTAATTAGAATAGAAATGTTCCCCATTCTATGAATTCACACAAAGTATTGTCTAGAAATTTAATGCAAAAAATCCCATATAATGTAAAAGCATTTCCATAATATGGAGTCTAATGACGGTGGAAAAATTCAACTTAAGTAAAATAAATAAGTGATGAAGAAGTTTCAACTTTGAAATTGTCATCGCCTCAACGGCGTAATCGATAGCGTGTCTGCCCAAAGATTCGAGCCGGGCACTGACGAGGGTAGGTTCGAATCCGATCCGAAACACGTAAAATGTGAATTGTAGTTTTTTTCTGAGAAACTTCAAACCATACCTTTGAATTGAAAATATTCCAATTACTTCTTTACTTACTTGAGTTTAATTGATCTCAAAAATCCAAAATGAAATTTAAATTCCCGTAATGTAGTCTAATGTTAATACATGTAGAACTACAAATTGACCAAGTGTCAGCCATTGATTTCACATTGATTGGAAACAATCAATAATGACTATACAATCGTGACTTAGGATGTTAATTAGAATAGAAATGTTCCCCATTCTATGAATTCACACAAAGTATTGTCTAGAAATTTAATGCAAAAAATCCCATATAATGTAAAAGCATTTCCATAATATGGAGTCTAATGACGGTGGAAAAATTCAACTTAAGTAAAATAAATAAGTGATGAAGAAGTTTCAACTTTGAAATTGTCATCGCCTCAACGGCGTAATCGATAGCGTGTCTGCCCAAAGATTCGAGCCGGGCACTGACGAGGGTAGGTTCGAATCCGATCCGAAACACGTAAAATGTGAATTGTAGTTTTTTTCTGAGAAACTTCAAACCATACCTTTGAATTGAAAATATTCCAATTACTTCTTTACTTACTTGAGTTTAATTGATCTCAAAAATCCAAAATGAAATTTAAATTCCCGTAATGTAGTCTAATGTTAATACATGTAGAACTACAAATTGACCAAGTGTCAGCCATTGATTTCACATTGATTGGAAACAATCAATAATGACTATACAATCGTGACTTAGGATGTTAATTAGAATAGAAATGTTCCCCATTCTATGAATTCACACAAAGTATTGTCTAGAAATTTAATGCAAAAAATCCCATATAATGTAAAAGCATTTCCATAATATGGAGTCTAATGACGGTGGAAAAATTCAACTTAAGTAAAATAAATAAGTGATGAAGAAGTTTCAACTTTGAAATTGTCATCGCCTCAACGGCGTAATCGATAGCGTGTCTGCCCAAAGATTCGAGCCGGGCACTGACGAGGGTAGGTTCGAATCCGATCCGAAACACGTAAAATGTGAATTGTAGTTTTTTTCTGAGAAACTTCAAACCATACCTTTGAATTGAAAATATTCCAATTACTTCTTTACTTACTTGAGTTTAATTGATCTCAAAAATCCAAAATGGTATTAAATAAATGTTTAGAAAGACTTCGGCTTTTTAACGCCATATCTAGTACATATTATCATCTTCGTTTTCTTATAAGAATTTATATACTGCAGCATCAAACCTTTATGTATTGAAACAACTTTTTCAATAGTTATTTCTGTTATTGAGCAATTTCACGAAGGTTCAACAACGTTTTGACTTGACCCCTTTTAATTTTGATTATTTTTTGTTTATAGATAGTCTTTCATAAATAAAGAATACTAGTTCTCTTAGAATTTATTTTTCGACCAGGGGTCTTCACAGGGTGCCCCTCAATTTATTATTATTTTGTGATGTGAGTGCATTTTGACGAGCGATTGTAGAAAAACTACTGAATCGATTTTCATAAATAATATGTCGTTGAATAGGTATTAGAACAAAGTTTTTAAAAATGTACACTGTTAATTTTTTGAAATAATTTTTAACGGTGTAAAATGAGAAAAAAATGGTGTAATTGAAGAAAAGATGGCGCTACACCTTTTTTTTTTAAGCCAAATTGAAGCTTATTTTATATCTAACAACTTGTGAAAGTTTAGGACTAGCGATATATTTTGTTTTAAAGACAAAATTTGTTGTGCATATGACTGTCGGGAATCAGTTTTTTTTGTTCTAAAGGAAAATTATAAAAATGACGTTATAAACTAAGAGATTTTTTTAATGTTAAATATCAAATATTTTAATATTAGATGAACTTTTTAAAATATTATAAAAATTATATATGTAGTACAATAAATAAAATAAATACAATTGTTAAAAATGATTTACTTATTTTACAAACAGAAGTTTCTTTTGAATAGGAAAACACTTCTGCAATTATTTTCTTTGTATTAGATGGCATAAAAAAATGAAATGTTTATTTATCACTTTTAGTAATCACTTATCACTCTTACAAAAAATAATTTGACAGTCTCGACTGCAAACAAAAAAGCCGTATAAATAACTAAATCTATTTAGGAACTTTTGACTGGAGAAGTATTATGTTCGTATTATGTTATTATGGTCATAAAGTAAAAGATTGTATTTTAACATTAAACTACAAATATTTTATTATTGGATAAACTTTTTAAAATACTATACAAATTATATATGTAGGTTAAAGAAAATAAATAAAGTTATTAAAAATTATTTAATTAATTATTTTACTTCCAAAAGATTCTTTTGAGTTGGAAAACTTTTTTGCAATTATTGTCTTAGTATTTAATAGTACAAAAGAATGAAATTTTTGAGTTCCACTTATAGTAATCGCATTTTTATATCGATTTTGTAATTTTTCTTTTGTTAATTGACATTCATTTTTATCGGCGTATCCAGAGTTCATGGTAGTTTCCCATTTTAAAGCCCATTCGAAAAGTTTTTTTGGTGTATCAATAATATCTCTGCTCCCCATACTTTAACGGTGTGCAGCACGCTTCAGTGTATCACCAATCCCATCGCAAGGTCCCTTTCCATGGCTGGTAGCATGAAAACGCCATTCTGCGTCAACCTTAAAGTCTTTTTTATGGTGGTTTATTTTTGTATTGAGAAGGTGCTTGTGAATTATTATAATGATAACCTTGAACCGAATCCTGAATTATGAAGGCGTAGTTTTCAGAAAAAGCCGTAGTTTTCAGAAAAATCCCCTTGAACGAAGCACTCTCCTGCTTCTAAATTTTTTTTCCTCAATGAATGTAGATTGCTGTTTTGCTATAAAGTTGTGTGGTATCAAAATTTGTAAACGGTACACAAATTTTTTCATAAATTCTTCTACAGTTTCTATTAAAGTATCCAAATTGCATCGATCAGTGGTATTCCATTGTTGATATTTGACTTGAAGGATTCCTTTAACGTCAAAATCATTTAGTAATTTTTCTTTCAGTTGTTGAAGTTTTTTTGAACATTCATTGCACTTCAAAGTATGACAATCTTCTGTTGATTCACCATATGAAACAAAGTCGATTAATGCTTTATAATTCTGGAAAGCAGCATCAGTAATCCAAGACACCTTAGAGTGTTGAATCATTAGTTTTATATTTTGATGTATGGTACACACGCACACATTATGAACTCCTTGGGATAATTTTATACATTCTTGTGGTCGAAGGGACGTGAATTTAGTAAATCCTATTTTCACATCAGGAAACTTATTTTTAAACTCCACATAAGCTTCATTTAATGTAAATAACAATAAGCGCTTTTATGGATTTATGCTAAAATTGCTCATATTTTCTTTATTGTACATGTATAATTTTTATCATATTTTAAAAAGTTCATTTAATAATAAAACATTTGATATTTAACATTAAAAAAATCTCTTAGTTTATAACGCCATTTTTATAATTTTCCTTCAGAACAAAAAAAACTGATTCCCGAGAGTCATATGCACACCGAATTTTATCTTTAAAACAAAAAATATCGCTAGTCCTAAACTTTCACAAGTTGTTAGATATAAAATAAGCTTTAATTTAGCGCCATCTTTTTTACAATTACACCGTTTTTTTCTTATGTTACACCGTTAAAAATTATTTCAAAAAATTAACATTGTATACATTTTTAAAAACTTTGTTCTAATACCTATTCAACGACATATCATTTATGAAAATCGATTCAGTAGTTTTTCTACAATCGCTGGTCAAAATGCATTCACATCATAAAATAACAAAAAATTGAGTGGCACCCTGTGAAGACCCCTGGTCGAAAAAAAAATTCTAAGAGAACTCGTATTTTTTATTTATGAAAGACTATCTATAAACAAAAAATAATCAAAATTAAAAGGGGTCAAGTCAAAATTTCCCAAAAATTTGCTGAACTTGCGTGAAATTGCTCTATTAGTACATATTATTATAATATTTCGATCCGTCTGTGGATCATTATCAAATAAATGAAAACTTATGTATGATTCTTAATCTTAAATGAAAAAAACCATAAAAATACAATCAGTAATTAATGGTATTAGAGACAATTTTAAAATTAAAGTCTAAGAGAGTTGAGAACTTATTTTAGAAAGCTATTGAAAATACATTAAAATTATGTGATAAAATACAAACCGTAGAAAAATTGTATATCTTAACCTAATTAATTTTTTTGCATGATAAACAAATTTTCAATTAAGGAAACGATATGACGTGAAGGTATTACTGGTAAATGATATGATTGGATAGATACTAAAAGAATTCTTACATAATCCTGTTATATTAAATTAGAAAAAGAATCAAAATGTAATACCTGTTGACCTGATGATCTTTTTTAAATGAATGTATTAATGACATTACCAATATACTACATAAGAAAAATTATCGTAAACACCTTATACACAAGATAATACGTAGGAAAATAATAGAATCCAATACCTATCTAACGTACCTAACATTTTAATATCCCCGTTACCTTCCACTTTCGAACCTAATAATCCTATCCAAGTTGGATATGTCTCCTTTTCGTATATTGCCACACTATCTAATAAAATTAGAAAGATAATAATTAACAAGGCCTCCTATTTAAAAATTGAACTCAAGCCATATAATCAATTAAAGGACACAATCTTTACTAGCACCAAAGCTATAAGATCAACAAATTTGACCAATAGGGCCTAACATACAGCATTGCTTGTGGTGGTTGCAATGGTATCTACATTGGTGAAACTTCCAAAAAATTACATGAGTACGAAACATGAGTACGATTTCAGGGTGCGACATAAAAATGACCATGGGAAAATAGCCTTGATTCGCCACACCTTGGACACAGGCCATCAATTTAAATATGAAGAAGCTCATAAAATTTATAAAAAGCCTCATCAACATAAGAGGCGCATCCTGGAATCGTGCCACATATTGCTGAGCCCTATACATTCGTTAATATAAAGACGGACACCAATAACATAGATTTACAATACAAACAAATTATCAAACGAATTAAACCTAAATCGTCATCATGCTAATGATGTTTTCACTTTTTATTTTTCCTAACTTCCCATACCTGTTCATACAATATCAGTTTATTCCTATATATCATAGGAGGTCTGGGCACTGGTCTATTAATTTAACTTCTCTATATCTCTTCACTAGCATCACCAACAGGTCTGCCATGAACAAATTATTTGTCTCTCCAATATATTTTTTCTTTAATTTACTTTCTCTTCATATGATTAACTTAATTATAACGTAATTTAGCCACATTATAACGACACACAATAGTAGGCAAATAACTCGCGATTGGAAAACGCATTCCCTCTAGTTATACACACTATTTTTTGTAACAAGTGCGTAAAATTTATAAATATTTATTTAATTGTTCATTTAATAATTTATTTAATAAAGTTATAAACAAATTTAAGCTTTTTAAATAATTAAAGTGCGCCATCTTCGTTGCAATAGTTGTAAATTATACTAGCTGGAAAAAATAAACATAAGAATCCAACTAAAACAACACATACTAATCCAACTAAGCTGTTAAAATTGTAAACTTTGAAAACCTAAATAAATTGTTTTTTCTTGCAATTCAAATGATGCAATGTGTTTGAGTTGTTTTTACTATATGGTAAGTTATTTATTTAAATTATTATTTTGATATTTTAGTGCTATAAAAATATTATATGTAGATAGATATATGGATAGATTTAACTGCAAATCTCACATGCAGGCGGCGTTACGGTCCAGGCTTACAAAATATTTTGTGGTCATATGTGCGGAAAAGTAGTTTTTTCTTTTATTCTATTCTAGTAAAAATTGAATATTTTTTATGCATGTGTTACAAAAAAAATTTTTAAGTTGTAAAAGGCTAGTTAGTGTTTATAAAAATTGTTGTTATTTTTAGTGATTTATTTAGTAATTAATTGACTTATAGTGATTTTTGTACAGTGAATGTTGGTTTTCATATGTGTTACACTTATGGTTATATGAAACAGGTATTGCATCTTGATTCTTTTTCTAATTTAATATAACAGGATTATGTAAGAATCTTTTAGTATCCATCCAATCATATCATTTACCCGTAATAACTCACGTCATATCGTTTCCTTAATTGGAAATTTGTTTATCATGCAAAAAAATTAATTAGGTAAGTTGCACAATTTTTCTACTGTTTGTATTTTATCACATAATTTTAATGTATTTTCAATAGCTTTCTAAAATAAGTTCTCAACTATCTTAGACTTTAGTTTTAAAATTGTACCTAATACCATTAATTACTGATTGTATTTTTATGGTTTTTATCATTTAAGAATCATACATAAGTTTTCATTTATTTGATAATGATCCGCAAACGGATCGAAATATTATAATAATATGTACTAATAACAGAAATGACTATTTAAAAAGTTTTTTCAATACATAAAGGTTTGATGTTGTAGTATTTAAATTCTTATAAGAAAACAATCAAATTATTCGAACCAGATATTAAATTTTATCATACGATTTTCATCTTCATAATGTCGTCTATAAATCAGAGTCAAACACTCATTCTTACCAAAAATAACTTTTTCTTAAGACTGTTGAAGAATTTTATCTAATATATTGTTTTCATATTGTATAATTATTGACCTTGCCAAAAATTAAAAGTATTCTAAAATAACAAAATTCAACAAAAAATAACTCAAAAATTTATTCCTGTTATTCATAGTTCATAACTAATTACAAAATGTTGGCAAATAATTTCAAAATTAAAATCTTGAATGAATTGTTTCAGCATTTAATCGTTTTTATCAGCGATACCCGAATACATATACAAGTGTATTTTAAAGTTTTGATTTATCAACAGAATAACTATACATAAATGTTGTATTTCAAGACACACCTTATAGAGAAACTTAGTTTTCAACAATAATCAACACATACTAAGAAATCATTTAAAATTCGAAATTTTAAAATTTCTTTATTTGTAAAGAAAACTAACAGAGTATCAATTTTTGTGCTTATTTAAAAAAAATCTGTCAATCAATTGCAGAATTTACTGATATACTAAACACTGGAAAATTTTAAATGTTTACAATATGGTCCAATACACAATTATATTATTTGTAAAAATAAATTCAATACTGATGCTCTGCATTGACAATTGACATTACTATTTTTTTAAAGCAATTACTTCGGTCTGAAGGATTACAAAACAAATGTCTGTTCTGTTTGTGAATGGTATGACCCGACAGGATGGGTTCGATAACTGTACCGGGTGTGTCAAAAATCATTAAGTTTGTCAAAAAAATTGCTGGCATACTTTTTTGCTTAAACCGATTATTTTTAGTCTACCTAAATTCACATGATCATGATGAGGATTTTTTGTTTAGTTTTCCCTTCTATAAAAAAACATAAAAAAAAATTGGCGTCCATCAACACCTTAGAACGCATGTTGTTATGGGACCTTTTTCTTAAAGGGTTTTTATGTGTTGTTGTGACACATATTGTAATTCCTACTACACAGCACATTTTATAAAAAAAAACTAATTAACTAATTTTCATTTTACAACTTAAAAATTCGACTGCAATCTTCATTTGTCGTAATGACGATGCCAATAATAAAAGCCTAGGAAAGATTCATAACGTATTAGAAGATCCTAATCATAAGAGTCATACATCAAATATTTTTGTATTTATGTCTGAAAATTCCATGCACATTTTGTATTATGTTTACATGATTTAAACATTTTAAATCAAAACAAACATGTATAACGTTAGCACTCAAATACATTTAAACTTCAACTAAATTTAAAACATACACTAGAATATTTAACAAAAAACTTGAAAATTACTAAACTAAAAAACTGCACGAAATGTGCATAGATTCGTGCACGAAGCACATAATGTTTGTCGGGTTTAATACACAACGACCACTTTCTACAAGACAGCCCAAAATATAACTAGTTTTTTCTTATTAAGGCACATACTAAAATTCCGTCAAGATCTCATGCGCTTACGTTACAAAAATAATATTAAGTTTTTTACAACTAAAAAAGTCAGGCAAGTGCGAATATAATTCGCTCGCTGAGGGTTCCGTGGATATAATATTTGAGAAAAAAACAGTTTTTGTTAGTATAGTTTCACGTTTATTTGAAATTATAACTAGCAAAAAAAATTTTAGTATCGATATAGCAAAATCCCTACACTTATGAATTTTTTAAATTTTTTCTTTTGTAATGTTCGTAGATAAGGGGGGGACGAAAACAAATTTTACATTTTTGAAAATAAGATGAAAACTGTGCTTTCAAAAATTACAAAAAAACTCTTTTGCACAACAAAAAACAATTACCTTTCATATGACACCCCACATGCCATTATCAAACATAATTTCTTTTCAAAATTTCTACTTTAAACCCCCTCTAATGAACATTTGAAATTATAACAAAAAAAAAAAGTTTTGGTTTCGATTTAGCAAAATCCCTACACCCATGAATTTTTTTAAATTTTTTCTTTTAAAGTTCGAAGTTAAGGGGGGGGGGACAAAAATAATTTATACGTTTTTGAAAATAAATCGAAAATTGTGATTTCGAAAATTACAAAAAAACTCTTTTGCACTACAAAAAATCACCTTTCATATGACACTCCCATGCCATGATCAAAAATAATTTTTTTCAAAATTTCTACTTCAAACCCCCTCTAATGAACATTCGAAATTATAACAACCAAAAAAAAGTTTTAGTTTCGATTTAGCAAAATCTCTACACCCATGAATTTTTTTGAATTTTTTCTTTTGTAATGTTCGAAGTTAAGGGAGGGGGGGGGCGACAAAAAAACACTCGTTTTTGGTAATAACTCAAAAACTAAGCAGTCGAAAATTCAATGAAATTTTTTTTGGAAATACTTCCATTTTTTTCAATTTTTCTAGACCAAACCCGATGCCTTGAAAAAAACTTTCGTTTTACTATCTCCTTATCTATGGCCATAAAATATAGATAAAAACAAATATATCAAATTTTTTTGTTAACATCAGGTGTGGGACAGCACATTTAACAACTATAGAAAATTTCAAGTTGATAGCACTTATAGTTTGTGAGTAAATTGATTATGTAGAAATTCGGACAGACATCGAAGTCTCACCAATAGGCAATAGGGTACCGTTTTTACTTTTTTAAAGTACGGAACCCTAAAACCTCAAAAACTAAGATAGAATTATTTTTACAAATTTTATATCAAATGGCTTACGTGATGACAAACAAAATGGTAGGTCAATGAACTTGATAGAATTTTTCACTGTGATGATATTTACAAAAAATGAATTTCAGTTTTTACACTAACCACTAAAAAACAAATTATCCCATTTCGGGTGAAAAGAACTGGGTCCTAAGTTACGTCTAGATCGATAGTGATACACTAGATAATATTCTATCAGAATATTTCTTCTCAATAAAACAATTTTTGAAATAAATCAAAAACATTGTCTTTGCAAATTACAAAAAAAAATTATTTTAGAATGGAAAAAAAATCACCGTTCATATGGGGTGTCATTACTCGAGGTGTCATATAAATTTTTTTCACTTGTAATGTCCGAAGTTAAGAAAAAGGACAGGACGAAATTTTCACATTTTTGAAAACAATTCGAAAACTGTGCTTTTGAAAATTACAAAAAAATTATTTTGAACTAGAAAAAAATTCACCGTTCATATAACACCCCACTCGTCAGTCGTCCGGTCAAAAATAATTTTTTTTCAAAACTTCCACTCTCAAATTCCTCGAAATTACATTTTAATTGATAAGCCGACCGTTATAGTTTGTGTTCAATCTTTATAACATTGCCTATAACCGTGAATTTTTAGGGTGGATGGACAGGAAAACAAACTCACGCTTATGGTAATAACTCAAAAACTAAGCAGTCGATAATTTTTTGAATTTTGATTTAAACATTTCATTCTTTTTCGATTTTTCTAATTAAACTAGATTCCTTAATAAAATGTTTTTTCGGCAAACGGCTGTAAAGTTTAACTTTACTACCGCTAGGGAGTTAGGTAAAGTCTTACTTTTTAGCCTGCGACAGCAGAAGTAACGCCATTTTTATTTTATATTACGGAGGCTGGAAAGTAGCATTTGTTATTTGTTAGTTTGTTATTTTTTCAAACATATTGTATAACTATGACAACAAAAAATAAGTTGATTCTCATTGGATTATAATATTTTGAGTTATTGTATGTTACTATGACAACAAAACATAACAAACAGTTTCATTGGATAATGAAATTTAGAATTATTGTATAACTATGACAACAAAATAACAACTATTTCAATTGGATTATGAAATTTGAAAAGGCTGCTTTGATAAAAAAATTTTATTTATACAAATTTAAATGTTTTTTTCTCTTTTTTGGAAGTAATATGACGATAAAAATTCATATTTATAAAAAGTTTGATAAATTAATTTCATATTTATAAAAAATTTAAACGTTTGCCGAAAAAATAGTGTATTTAATTCGGGACTAAAGTAACTTTTTGGGTATCGTCTATAATTGTCAAAACTATAGACTCAACACAAAAAGTATCACTTTAGCTCCTAATTAAATAATGTACTATTGTTTTACTACCTCATTATCTAATATACAAATAAACATAAATATTTGCAATTTTATGTTTTCAGTAGCTAGATTCCGGTTGTATGGAATTATTTTGTGAAATGAGATTTTGTACTAAATGAGATTTTTGCATTTCGGTTCAGGTGGATTGAAAAATAAATCCCGCGTTTGAGGAATGAACTGTCAAATTTTCTCGTCAACGAATTTTTATATAAAATTTGATTATTTGCTTTAAAATCTTCACAACCATAAAAATGAAGAAAGAAAATGTCGAATAAAGTTAGAATGAATCATAAAGATATGTTAGTTAGTTATTTAGAGGATAAGATGGATTTAGCATGCAAGGGTAGCGGCAGCGATTGCTGCCTGTAAAAATAATTAAATAAAAAAATTCAAAATCAATCAATTTGAATTCAATAAATATTTTTTTGTAACCCCTACTCAGTTAGGAACAATTAGCGACATATGAAGTTTGGATTATCGTCGATTTGGCAGGGAATAAAATGGGCATAAAATTCCTCCAAACTTTCGTAAAAGTATAAATGGTAATTTTTTATATATTTTTCAGGATAGTATTAAAAATCACGTCATCCATTGCCAGACACTTACTATCGTGGCAATTCCCTACCAGACACCCTTAAACTTTAGTAAAATGAAAATAAACTTATGTTATATTATGAAAGCTGAATTTTATATTATGTTACTTTGGAAACTATTAAAATATATTTTCTTAGCAGCCAGACAGTTTCGATACTGCTTACCTCTTGCCAGACAAATTGAAAGTCTGACGTAGGTGCGAGCGCGAGGCAATACACACACAAGTGAATTCGAGTGTGATAGTTTATAATAGTTTAATTTTCATGTTAAATCAATAAAAAGTAAATCTAATAACTTAATAAACAATTCATATTATGAAGTTGTATTGCCGGGATTTCTTTAACTATTTTTTTTTTATTTGTATATCCTCGTAAAAAAAATTAATAAACAATGTTTTATAGCTTTATAAACTTTCTTTTTAAGATTTAATTTATTTCAAGATATTTCATTAACATTCTTTTGTTTATTATGACTATAGGAGAAATCAATTGTTTCAGTGGTAAGAAGTGCATTAAAAAATAGTTTTAGAAAATTCATTTATTATATTCATTGCACCACAGCTCTGGAAACAAAATGTTCTAGATGTATTTTGAGCCTATATCCATCAAATACTTAAATTAATCACTATCTTTTGTTATACATTTCGCGTTGTTCTACTTATGAAAAATACGTGCTCAGGAGGCCCCCTTTACTTTGCTCATTATCGACATAAATTCTACTGTACGAATAACAAACCAACCAACCAACTGGAAGTGACAAACCGGAAGTTGGCGTGCAGAACTGTTACAAATCATCCTCTAAGCATATTTACTAAGTTGAATCAAAATCAATTATTAGGAACTGATGATTGAAGTTTCAAAAAATCTAGTGCTTGGGAGGCCCTCCACTACTTATCCCAACATCGTCCAAAAAATTCAAATCTCTATCTGTTGTCAAAGGGTCATCAAAATTGATTAATGAACGAAGTCTGTATGCTCCCAACAAACTTTAAAAACAAAGTAAGAAAAGTCAGCAGAAGTATGGTGGACCCTTCGCCATTTTGATCAATGTGTCCCAAAAGTTGATCGTCGATCTTCTCGACAGTAATTGAAACCTTTTTATAAGTTTCATCATAATCACTTCATTATTGTAGGCTGTAATGTGAATAAAGAGACTGAAAAAAATGCATATGCCAAAACAAATTTTTTACTGGGAATGAAAAACCTTAAGTTGAGATGCGGAATTGTTGTGAACCGTACTAGGTTCCCCTCCCCCTTACTTGGGACTCCCACCGGGGTGGGATTCTTACCTCCGCTAACTTAAATATCGCCCTGCTTACTTCAATATCGTGAACCCCCCCTCCCCCTCTTACCCCTCTCCACCAGCGCTTACTTCACCGCTTACTTCAATATCCTCCCCACCACTTACTTCAATATCGCTGAGAATATAACCAGCTCCTTGCCAAACATGTTTGCATCTTTTGTCAAAGTGTCATCAAACTTTATTCACACACAAATGTTGTATGCTACCAAAAAATATAAAAAAAGGGAGAACTTTCCTCAACCCTTAGCGCCAACCCCAAAAGCTAATAAAATATTTCTTTTATTGATTGAAATCTTTTACCAACGTTTCATGAAAATCGATTTGTTACTGTAAGCTACAGTAGAAATAAACACTAAAGTTAAGTTAAGTTAAACTAAAGTTAAATGTCCCAGTTAAATGTTCCACTTAAGTTTAATGTTCCAGTCTTCAAAATATTTGCACATTAGCTCAATCGCATTTTGAAGTTTAGTCATAATTATTGAGATTTCTGGCGATGAACAGTATATTGCAGTGTCATCTGCATATAGTGCATAGCTGACATCTTCTGGGGTAACTGTTTGGATATCAGAAGTATATATGTTATATAGGGTTGGGGACAAAACAGCACCCTGAGGAACGCCCGCATTTATAATTTTGTGGGTTGACTTAGAAGCGTTTAAAGAAACAGAATTTACGGTCTTGTAAGTAAGATATGATAATTTTGCATAGATAATTCGGAAATTTTAGTAGAATCATTTTGTAAATGAGCGCAGTATGCCATACTTTATCAAAAGCTTTTTCAATATCAAAAAGGATTAACCCAGTTTACATCTTTTTAGAAATGTTTTCTTTTATTTCTTTCGTTATTCTAAACAGCTGGTGATTTGTTGAGTGTGATTTTCTGAAACCGAATTGTTGATCTGGAATAACATTATTGGCATTGAAATGTCTTAGGATCCTTGTTAAGATAAGCCTTTTACAGATTTTACCAATATTGTTTAATAGACTAATTGGTCGGTAGCTATCGATTTTTGTATTGTCTTTTCCCATCTTATAGCAATAGGAATTATTTTTACTAATATTCAAATTATTGGAAAATATCCAATTCTGAAGCAGGCATTACATACATATGTGATAAAAACAATATAGCTTTTCGTGGTAAGTGTTTAATGAGTCGGTTGTTAATTGTGTCATCCCAGGTGATTTTATATTTTTTAATCTTTTTATAAACCCGACTATTTCATACGGTTTTACAAGTTCAGTCACTTCAAGTTGGAATATATCTGTACAACTAGCTTCAAACTCCATCACTCTTCTTTCTACATCTATTTTTAGTAAATCGTTAGGTGAAGTTATTTCGTGCACACTTGCAAAGAAATCGGCGAAAGCCTCACACTTTTCTTTGTTGGTAATAAGAATTGTTTGGTTAGAGGAATTTGTATTTGTATATAAAGCAGGAATATTTTTCTTTTTTTTTGCGTAAAACTTTTGATACATTAAACATATTTTTCATACTCTGTGATTGTTCAATTTGTTGTAGAAACCTCTCCCATCGTTGGTTACGAATATTTTGAATTTGATTTCTAATATCAGTTGTCATGTTATTAACAAGTCGTTTAAGCATAGGATTTCTCAGTCTTTGCCACTGTCTTCTTCTTGTATTTCGAAGCTGTATTAGATCTATTTCTTGAGGGATAACTATTTCGTTATTACCTAGAGTATTTTTTTCAATTTTGGGTACAGAAATTTTTTGAGCTTCAATAATAACTTCATTAAGTGATTTTAAACACTCATCAATATCTTCATAGGTTAAAATATTGTTTACTTTTGACTCGTTGCTTAAGTAAATTTTTTTATTAATATGGGCTTTAAATGTGCTCCAATTCGCTTGTGAATAGTTTAAGACCTGATTAGATAGTTCATCTTGTTCCGTGTCTGTTAGTATTTCAAATACAATGGGAAGATGGTCGGAGCTTAGTTCATTAAGAGTTATTATTTTGGATAAAATTACAGGGTTATTGGTCAAAACAATATCTAATGTAGAGCCATGTACAGATTTGACTGAATAATGAGTTGGACAGTCAGGGAATTCAATTACAAAATTACTGGACAACATTTCTTTGTATAGAGTGTCACCAGCTTTATTTCGCCTGGTGCAATTCCAATGTGTGTGCTTGGAGTTAAAGTCTCCCCCTACAATAAATGACTGTGTTCTGTCAGTAAGCTTTTGGATATCTTGTTTAAAAAGCTGAAGATTAGGCTTAGTTATGTTTTTGTTTCCACCAGGAAAGTAAGCTGAAACTAATGTTAAAATACCATTTCGAGTTACGAGGTCTATTCCAATAGCTTCAATTATTTTTGAGTTAAATAATGGAAGTAATGTATGTTTGAGATTTTTGTTTACAACTATTGCAACTCCACCACCCTGAGAAACCGTTCTATCTAGTCTATGAATTTTAAAATTTATATGAAAAAGAGTATCATTACTTCTTAGCCATGTTTCAATTAATAAAGCTATATCTATTTTATTTTCTATTAAATAATCAAAAAACTCATCCTGTTTATTACGGATTGATTGTGAATTCCAAATTAAAATATTAAGACGCGCCATAACTATTTCATAGATAAATATTTCATTGTTAAATTTGTTATTGCTGCTAATTGCTCAGCCTTTGTCTTACATTTTGGAAAATTAAGAATGACATCATTAATAATTTCTATAATTTCTGACATTGTAAATAATTTATCAGCATTGTTTTCAATACAGTTTATTATTAATGTTATTTGTTTTATTTGTAATACCCAGGTAGTACGTAATTGATTTGTAATCGATGCGGTATCAATTACGTGCAATCATATAATCGAAACATGTTTCGATTTAGCTTCGATATTGTATCGATTACATTTAGAACAACGTGTTCGCCCTAGTAAGCGAATATGTGATCGATACCAAATAGAAACTATAATCGATACATAATCGAAACATGTAATCGAAACTTAATCGAAACCCGTTTCGATACAAAATCGAAACTACTAGTGACATGTAATCAAAAGTTTAGAGTATCGTATTTTTGGTTTTGTTTTAATTAAAATATTTGTAATAATTTTATTAATAAATTTATTTATTATAATATAAAAAACATATTTTACATATTTTATTACAACTAAATATAAAAACTTAAAAAAAAACTATATGTGAACCTGAAATAATGTGAACCTGAAATGAGAAAAAATGGCACTAAAAGAAATAATTGCTAGAATTACACATGTAAATATCAAAATGTGAGCCTGAAATGAAAAAAAATATCATTAAAAGAACTAGTTAGAACTTCAAATTATAGGTTATATTATGATGAAAATAAAATTAAAATAATTCTAGACAGAATACATATTTTCTTATTGTATATACATAACATTAAAAATGTACATACTTACTGTTAAAATATATTATAATATACACAATTTTTAATTTAATATTTGTTCCGCGCGACTATACGTAAATAAAAAATGTGTAATTTTAAATGTCAAAACGCCATATTTTTTAATTAGAGTGAGAATTAGAGTGAGATGATAATATACAATAGGTATGCCTCTTTTTCTCCAATTTGAAACTATCGATTACAAAACGATTTCGATTACAGTTTCTTGCCTGGGTAATTCTAGAATAACTTGACCTATTATTTGTTTTGCTAAAAGTGTTTGATTGTGTAGGTAATTCTGTTGAAATTTGATTGTTTGTATGTAAAGTTCGGTTTAATGATGGAAAATCATTTTTATGTAATTCAAATCTTTGATGAGGTTTTTTTGCTAAAAAATTTATGTTTTGTTTACCTTGGTATTGATTGTTTGTTCGTCTTGAAAAGTTATTCAATTGACGGTTGATGTTAATATTTTCTTTAATGAAGTTGAATTCAGCTAGCTTTGGACATTCTTTAAAAGTTGACAGATGAGTTTTGCCACAGTTTGCACACTTTATAATATCAGGGGTGGTACATGCGGATGATAGATGTGATCCACTACATGTTGAACATTTGATTTGTCTAAAACAGTGTAATGTTTCATGTCCAAACATGACGACATTGGGTTGGCCCGTCACGCTTGTTAACGTGAATGCTTATTTTAACAACAACATTATTTATCACTTTTATTTTATTTAGTTTATCCATAGAAAATTTACTTTTGAAAAAGCTTATGAGGAAAGCTTTATATCCGTCACAATTGTTTTTTGGTTTGAATGTAATGGGTTGAATTTTAATAAGTTCCGATTCCAGTATACCTTGTACAAACAGATCTTCTTTAATATCTTCAATTTCCATATCAGATGGAAGTCCATAACAATAACTTTAATTGCTTTGTTTTCTTTAGAGTTGTATGTGAAATGTTCAATATTTTTGCTTTGCAGATCTTGTTTTAATTCGTTATATGCCGTTCCATCAAATACTGTAATTTTATGACCTGTGGTCATAATTTTGATTTTTTATTTTATTATTTTTAGATTTTTTAAAATACTGCTAATATTATGATAGCTAATATTTGAAACAACAGTTGGTGGAATTTGTATGCTATTCTTACTGTTATTATTTGGTTGGTTAGGGATGACTTCATTAGTATCTTCTTGATCGGATAGAGATTCATATCTGTTCGATGTAGGAATATTTGACTCAACAGTTTCCATATGGATCTGCTTCCATATAATTGGCTCGATTAATGTTGATTTGTTTTGTGTTTTGGGGTTTGCGCTCCCTTAGAGAACTAAGTTTATCCTCAATCGAACTCATTCTTACATTTCGTTTTATCGCACGATTCAAAGTGTTATTAGTTGAAGTTGATGGCAATTCAACATTGTGTTCTTCACCTCCAGGTTTCCCCGTGGTTAGATATTTATATTATAGAAACTAAAACACTCACAAGAGATTAGAAGTTTCACAATTTATTAAGTTTCACTTTCACAAAAAAAAGAAAAACAGACCGTTAATCTTTAAATAATTTTATTTTATCGAAAAATTAAACAAAATTAAATTGATGTTTCACGTTCGGTGAATCAATTGTTTGTGTTTATCAGCTTTTATACCATGACGAAAGTTTGATTACAAATTATTCAAAATAAAAGGTGTCTGGCAGGGGGTTGCCACTGTAGTAAGTGTCTGGCAATGGATGACGTGATTACTCATACTATCCCGAAGAGAATATAAAAAAATTAGTCTTATACTTTCACGAAACTTAATTAAGTAATTTTCCAAGTAAAGCT
This sequence comes from Diogma glabrata, assembly GCA_963693315.1. Classification (NCBI taxonomy): domain Eukaryota; kingdom Metazoa; phylum Arthropoda; class Insecta; order Diptera; family Cylindrotomidae; genus Diogma; species Diogma glabrata. Next base: position 89,153 of record CAVNZG010001451.1, read on the forward strand.
TGGTTGTTAAAGAAATTTAGAAAAAAAATTAACAAAATATTACGTGAATTAAAATAATTTTCTCAAAAAATATTTTACAAGAAATATATACCAATACGATAGATCAAATGAAACTGAAAAGCAAAATGTTTTAAATAAATTAATACAGAAATTTAAAAAAAAATTGGTTGCTGTAGAAATTTAGTAAAATAATTATCAAACGAAAAACTACTTGGATTAAACAATTTTCTCAACAAACATTTTACTATTTTGTGTAAATATATGTACTTTAATTTATGCAAATAATACAGAATCTTACTCGTACAAAAATCTTATATGTAATTCGGGCATAAAGTAACTTTTTTGCTTTCGAGCGTTTGTTGCCCTCGAGCAACAATTCCACTCTCAAGCAAAAAAAGATCTACTTTACTCCCTTAATACATAAATAGCTATTATATATGTAGTTTTATATCATTAATTTTTCTTTACATTACGTTTACATTAAAAGTATTACTCTATCAATGCGGATCGTACTCTTCTACCTTCGTTTAAGTGAGATGGCTGAAATGTTTGTTCGGTATCATCAAGAACTTCATACTGCTCATCATCCATAAAAATATCCTAAAAATATGGCGTCATTAACGACAGTTGTTGTGGTTACCTACTAAACTCTAATATTAAATTAATTGTTAAGTCATTGTACAACTTTACTTATTTATTTTACTTACTTAACAAATAAAAATTTCTTTCGCCATTCTTTCGCCATGTATATCAATCAGCATAATAAATTCAAATGTAATGAAATAAATTCAAATCTATAGCACAACAGAAAATAAACAAAAACAACAAGTAAATAACTGAATGATGAAGCCCATTTTCGAAAATCTGTTCTATTTAGAACTTGTACTAAAAACAATATCTCGAAAAGAAAACGAGAATAACAATTAGTGGAATGGAATTATTTAGTGAGAAATCAAAATTCGAGATAAACAATAACTCCAATCCACTTCCATTTTTCTCACAGATCCAGAATCGAGGTACAGTAGGGGTGGAGTGAGTGGACAAATTCATTTTATAACGGGAGAAGTTTCAAGTTAGTACTTATAGTTTGTGAGAAATTCGAGTATGTAGAAATTTAGATGGACTACAAAGTCTCAGCAATAGAGTACCGTTTTCACTTTTTCAAAGAACGCAACCTTAGAAAGAAATAATGCATAAAGCTAAGGCATCAATTACATTGAGTGACTTTACAAACTGCTAATCGGCGAGTTTAAAAGCGAGCAAAGTAGCCAGCCTATCAACATTATGGATAGATTTTTGACAATCTGCTAGTTAGATAGTACTGCTCAATTCGCTGTCTAGTAGCTTGAAAAATCGCTCAATTTAATGAATACTTAAACATATTTAAATAGAAACATGTTTTAGCCTAACGATATTGCTTACAATAAAAACAACTCGTGTAGAACCGGAAAGAGCTTTTTCTGGAGCAAGACATATCGAATTTTAATGATCGAACAATCGTTACTATTAGTTTTTAAGGAGATATTTTATTAAGCAAATTTAGAAATATTAAATAAATATTAATGATATGTTAAAAAAAACTCTCACCATTTTATTTAGTGAATTGAGATTTTTTTATAAAATGTGCTGAGTAGTTAGAATCACAATTTGTGTCACAATAACATATAGAAACCTTTTAAGACCTAAGTTCCACAACCACAGGTGTTCTGAAGTGTTGATGCACACAAATTTTTTTTTTGTGTTTTCTTGAAAAGAATGGATATAGCTATAAACAACGAATCCACCACTTAATAAAATAATAAATAATAATAAAAAAAGTGCATAAAATAATAAATTCGGGCCAGACCTCCAAAAGACAGCCTTTTTCTTTTTAATCATTTATTTTAAAGTTTATCACAATTGAAAGGACAAAACAAATTCACTTAAAGTAAACTCAATTTTATCTCAAAAATTATAATGTAATATAAAAATATTGAAATTTTTCTAAAAAAAAATAAATCGTACTCCGATGTTAGAAACTATAATTCTTTCAATTTGTATATTTTAAGATGAAAATATGTAAACTTTTATTTAATTAAATTAAATGACACGAAAACTAATTTGGTATATCTTAAACAATTTAAATTAAGAAACAAAAATATTTGAAGTAAGTAAATTTTGGCATAAAATTTGATTACAAGCAATTGTTCAATTTAAATGTTAAATCGAGATAACCGATTGTTTTATTTTAATATATTATTCTATACTATATCTTTATAATAGCTGTTAGTTTATAACTATTTCAGGTCGTAACGGTCGACTGAGGTTCTATAGGTCGAGAGTTCAATTCCTGAAGTGGCACATTTTTTTATTGTTTTTTTTTAGATTTTTAGGGAATACCATTAAAATTTTTGTTTTTTTATTCATGAATTCATAAAAATCATAAAATTTTTTTTTTTACAAATTTTACATTGATCGATATTGCAGTTTTTTAAAGTTATTGTTACCGTCTTTTCCCGTTTCGTTCAAATTATTATCATTTCAATATTAAAAAGAAAATTAATTATTTTTTAACAGGGAGTGCTAAAAATCATCGTCCATCGAAAAACCACTATTATATTTACTAATTTATTTTCCGATCATCATTATTTTCCATAATTTCATTCCTGTGAAATAAAATAAGAAGAAACAAAAACTACTATATGGGTATTTCTCTTCAATATGAGTTAAAATCTTCATCACAAAAGAAAAGACCGATTTTAACACAGTTTGAATACACAGTAAAACAGTGTGACTTCATTACGAAGTAAAAATTAGAAAGCATTCAGGGGATTTTTAGGACAATTGTAATATTTTCTTTTTTAGTTGAAGAAATGTTTCGTGGTTATTTAGTTTTTATAGTTTTTTTGTTGTTCTCTTCTTTTTTTTTAGAAGGAATGAATATCTGTTTCGCAATATTTTTGCTTAATTTTGAAAAGAAATAAATGTTTTTCCATTACAAATTGTTATTAAATTTTTGTTTTAAATTTTTTAATTATTAATTAGTCACAAGATATGTATTATGAAAAATAGTTAGAATGTTGAAAGTTTCCTAGAACATTCTATTTTTTTAAGGAATAATTTATACATTTAATAGTAAAGTTGGTATATGGTATTTATAATAAGGTCATTAACTAAAAGATTAATCTTAATTACAATTAATTGTTTGCAAGGGATTAGATTTAATTTTTACTCAAATCAAGCTAAATTAATCAAAAACATTTAACGTATGCATGGTTTGAATTGAATAATCTACAATTATTTAGTTCAAATACATAGTTTGCATTATATTTTAATTAATCAAACTAAACAATTTACGAAATAAAAATACAAGAAACAAATTAAAAGAATATCTACAATGTGCGATCCTAATATATGTCAATATGTAAAATAAGAAAAATAAAAAACAAACTTACAACAAGAGAAAAAGAAGAAAAATTGATGCAAGTACATAATTGAAGGCGTATTAATTATCTCACTTTTTGACATAATACATATTTCGAAAACTACTTTCTTTAATTAAATTTTACAATTTAACTGTAGATCTATAGGATGTCAAACACTGGGCATTGGGCAACTTTTCTGTTCCGGTATTCACCGCAAAAGCGCTACATGAGAAAAAAATCACAAAATTTCCTAAGGATTGTATACCAAACACAACTTGAATAATTTTAAAAATTGTCAATGAAATTTCTCGTTGTACTAAAGTTTAAAAATTGAATATTGAATATAATAAGCATAATATGTCAAATGTTTTTTTAGGTATCACATAAAAAACACGGAAATGGTCGAAAATTTCCATACAACTTTGCATTAGTTTTAATTTTGTTTTGGGACCTATATAGGTAAAACATGCTATATATTATGATTGATTTATAGTAATTATTACTTCATAAACGAACTTAAATCGTTTAAAGCAAAAACGTGAGAAATTTCATAGAGAATTTTTTAAATGATAATAGTTATGCTTTGTATGTAAGCCGATATAAATTTTTGAAATTTATTTTCTCGTCTCCACATTGTAGCGCTATTGTGACTAGAACCAGAAAATTGTTCTATATAGAACAGCAAACAGAGAAAGGTCCGGGGTTCGACGCGGACCCTATAGGCTATATTAATTTTTATTATTTTTCTTTATTTTTTTATATAACATAAAAATTATTCCTTTTTATTCATAAAAATTCCATTTAAGGCATTTAAATTTTTCGATAATGTAGTTTTGTAAAATTATATTGCTATCGTCTTTTAGCCGTTTCCCTCAAATTTTTATCATTTTGATAGTAATAAGAAAATTAATTATTTATTTGACAAGTAGTGCTAAAAATCATATAATATTTGTATTCCATCATTATTTTTTGCATAGTTTCATTTTCTGTAAATAAAATATGGGGAAACAAAAGCTGGTATTTCAGTATTTTCTTATTATTATTATTATTTCCAACTAGTGATGCACCGAGTACCCGGCAGTTACCCGTTACCCGGCATACCCGGTCCAATTTTGAACTACCCGGTTTTTACCCGGAACCGGCAATTTTTATATTACCCGATACCGGGTAAAATAAAATTAAAAAGTCTAAGTTGAATACATTTATGTTTGTTTGTTTTTGAAGATAAGATAACCGAATTAGGAGTTATTGTGACAGGAAACATTCGGTTGGCACAAAATAGGTTGTAGTAACCAAATTTTTCTTTCAGAGTTCCATTTCATGTTATTTTCATTAACAGCGCCCAGAAGTTTAACTTAACTCAGTCGTCCTTGTTTGATGCCTCATGGTTTATCTTAATAGGAAAGTTTTATGATGTTGCTCATCCCTAATCGGATGTTGCTACATCCAAAATAAACGATAACATTTGGTTTTTCCTGGATTGTAACTCAATGAAATTACCCTCCACATATTCTATTAAGGTTGTAGGTCTTCATTGATATAATTTATTAATAAATTTCTATCATTAGTGGTTGTAACACGAGATCGAAGCAATGTTCTGTCATCGGTAAAATTGCAGATTCCGTGTGAAAATGTTGGATGTAATACCATCTAAATTAACTTAAGGAGCTGTAAGAAAACTATGAAATCGGGTGACAGTAACATGGCATAAGATTTTAATTTGACTTATAGAAGAGTTTTTAATTTTAAAAATTTATTGTATGGCAATAGGTAAAATTTTGTCTCATCCGGAGAGTTTGTTGTCAAACCCGGAACCCGAAAATTACTACGCATACAACTCGGAGGCTCCATGTCAAATTCGGCGAGGTAGTCACCCTGATTAAACGCAATCTTAAAACTTTAAAATTAATATGAAATTTGTCATATTATACTGAAATCTTTGAAATTAATTCAAACTCAATTCATCTTAAAAATTTATTCTATAAATTTTAATGTAGAACAATACTTATTCTGGTTTTTCAACTTTTCACCCTTTAAAGTAATTAAATTGCTAAACATTTACAGAGTTCTCGGTGTGTAAATAAAAAATTTAATCAAATACCCGGACCGAGTACCCGCCGGGTATTACGAAATATCGGCCGGGTACCCGATACCCGGCTTTTTCTATTTTTAGGACCCGGTGAATCACTATTTCCAACCATTTGTGATTGATCATATAATTAGAAGAGGTTGGATTATGATGAATAGTAGTTGTATCAAAGCCGGTTGAAAGAAGGAGGAGTGTGTTGTTATACTGGAAGAAGGGGGAACGGATTCAGCGGGTTACCTCCTAGTATCAAATAAAAACAAAGTAGAGTGATGTATGACATGTATCTATCCACATATCTATAACGTCCATAAAAAGTAAGAATATCTTTAAAACAGCATGAATTAAAACCTGCATGCATATTGATTACAATGAAAGGTCAAATAGGGTAATCAAAAATAGTAAACAGTATTAATTTTAATTGGCAAGTTTTTTGTGGAGCTAAATCAATACTAAGCTTTAGTATTTTTGAACAAAGCAGATTTGTTAACGGAAGAAAGCGTTGCAAGTGATGCCGAATTAGTATGAATTCACGAAATAGATTTAATATAAATACCAATATAATTACAAGACCTAGTCGTCAGGAGTACTAAGAGTGAACCCAATTTAAACTGGTAATCCAACCCATTTTCAATCCATATACAACTCATATCTAATCCATATCCAATCCATTTCCAATCCATATCCAATCCATATCTAATCCATATCCAATCAATATCCAATTCATATCCAATCCATATCCAAACCATATCCAATCCAAATCCAATCCATATCCAATTCATATCCAACTCATATCCAATTCATATCCAATTCATATCCAATTCATATCCAATCCATATCCAATCCTTATCTAATCCATATACAATCCATATCCAATCCATATCCAATCCATATCCAACCCATATCCAATCCATATCGAATCCATATCCAATCCATATCCAATCCATATCCATATCCAATCCATACATACAAAAAAAAAAAATATCCAATCCATATTCAATCCATATCCAATCCATCTCCAATCCTTCCAATCCACATCCAATCCACATCCAATTCATATCTAAACCAAATCCGATCAATATTCTATCCATATCCAAACCATATCCAATCAATATTCTGTCCATATCCAATCCATATCCAATCTATATCTAATCCATATCCAATTCATATCCAATCCAAATCTAATCAATATCCAATCCATATCGAATCCATTTCCAATCTATACGCAATCCATATCCATTCCATATCCAATCCATATCCAACCAATCCATATTCAATCCATATCCAATTTATATTCAATCCATATTCAATCCATATCTAATCCATATCCAATCCATATCCAATCCATATCCAATACATATCCAATCCATTTCCAATCAATATCCAATCCATACCCAATCCATATCTAATCCATATCCAATTCTAATCCAATCCATATCCAGTCCATATCCAATCAATATCCAATCAATATCTAATATAAATCTTTAAAATATTTAAGACATGGTTATATTTTTCATTTGAAACTTTAAAATTTTTCTTGCATTCCAAACACTTTTTTATTATTAGTTATTCGGTCATTTAAGATGAATTTTTAAATATTTTGTTTGACAAAATTGTTTCGTAACGCTTCTTCTGTTTCGCGTTGTTTCTATCATGTTGCGAGTCTGAAAATAATTTCCTGTAATTTATTTCGTAGCTTGTGTGAGCTTGTCCAAAAACTGGTATCACTTAAACGTAGTTTCTCTTTTCCGGTCGGGCGACCTCTGTGCTACAACTGCCTTTATTTGTTGAAGGTTGATGACTGGTTTTTCATTTCATATAAGAAAAAAATTAATGAACAATTCATATAGCGTATAAAAAATAAAATAATAAAACCGATGAGCTGCTAGTAAGCCGACGAATAGTTTCCGCATGATTAAGTTACAAAAAATTGAAAGACATTTTGTTTGTAGATAGACCAAAATTATAACAATATTAGATCGAATTTTCTTTAATTTTTACACATAGAAAAAGGTTTTTTTCTTCGTTGGTAAGAGTGTAGTCAACAACAAGGTAATTAACCGGTTAATAAAGTAAATCTAATATTAGTATGTAGTATAAAGTAAACATAACTTCGTATCGATAACTATGTACTAATGTACTATGTTTGGAAAAGAAGACCTTTTTTTAAAACAAGAAAAAATAACAAGAAAACATGTTTTTTGCAGTCAAGGTCATACTGTTAACATGTACAGCAGCCCATTAACCGATTAAACTCCACTTTAGAAAAAAATTATTGAGCTAAACGTAACTCATGAACTTTAATTTTTATTTTATGTTTTATAAAGAATTTGTTTACTTAAAGTTTTAAAATTCGATTTACTAAAATAAATTACTTCACAATATATAAAGTTATCACATTAATAATAATTAACATTTCATCCTTCCAATTTTACATGGTCTATACCAGAGGTGGCCAAGCTTCACTACACGTTGAGCCGCAGTACAATAATCTCTCGTTTCGAGAGCCACAAAAAAAAAAAAAATTTTTCAAAAGTATCAGTTGTTTGGAAATATTTATTCTATTGAAAAAACAATTATGTACTTATGGTTATAAATATATACAAATACATATTTAAAGTTTGTTACATGACATGCCTGCTGGTAGATGGCATGTTTGTTTGTAACTTGGCCGTGAATTTTCTGAAATCCGGTGGTTTGATTTTATAAACTTCATTGTTGAAAAAAGTGATTCACAACAATATGTTGTACCGAATATGGACAGTAATCTGGCTTTTTTCAAATTGGGGTACTTTGATTGCGACACTAGTTTCCAAAACTCATTTGGAGATTGTGTGGCTTTGTGATGCATTTTAAGAATGGGATCTCCCTGTAGCTCTAGTAATTCCATTTCTCCTGAGGCACTGTCATGCAAAATATAACAAGGAATCGATAAGCCCTCGTTAATAATGTTAATTTCGAATGGATTTACAAGTAAATTAAGAGAAATATTTAAATTATTCAGATCATTAAATCACAAGTGAAAGTCTTTTAATAATTCTGCTGATTTACTGTCGTATTCACTCAGTTTGTTATCATTAATTTTAGAGAGTCTGTTCTTCAGAAGAGGAAAGTGGTTGAACACTTTTGTTGTTAAATCTCGTTGAAAAAGTTGAATTTTTTTAATAAAACTCAGAATCGTTTGAATAAGATCAGTAATAACTTTATCTTTTCCTTCTAAATCTTTTCCTTTCCATTATATCAGTCAAAAACATACAATCATTAATCAATTCATCATCCTTTAATTCCAGATAGTGTTTTTCTTTTTCTTTGAGGAAATTTCTAGTAGGTTCCATTAAATCAACAAATCGGCTTAGAACATTATAGGTGGATAACCATCGCACAAGGCAGTAAAATGTTATATCTTGAGGATGATCTTCAAAGTCCAGTGCTTCGATAAAGTTCTTGAATTGGCGATGGGTTTTTGAATTCGTCCGAATATAGTTCACAATTTGTAGCATAGTTTTCATTACGTTTTCGTATTTAAAATATTTTGCATCTAAATGTTCACGATGAACAATGCAATGAAGTGCCAAAATTCGGGTATTCTTGGATCATTTTTTAATAGACCAATAAGGCCTACATTTTTTCCTAACATTGCAGGTGCTCCGTCAGTTGCTACACTTACCAAATTATTCAGTGGAATATCTGTATCTGACAATATATTATCAAGGGCACTCTTAGTATCAATACCACGAGTAGTATTTTTAAGTGCTACCTAATCCAATAGTTCTTCCTTTACGATGAAAGATTCGGAAACGTATCGGATAAATACAGCTAACTGGGGGGGTGTCTTGTATATCGATTGATTCGTCAAGGGCTAAGCTGAAAGCTACACTATTTTTTACATCTACTTGTAGTCGCTGTTTAATATCTTTACTTATTTCCGTAATACGTCGCTCAGTGGTATGACGTGATACTGGAACATTGCTAAATAATCTGTGCAATTTGATATTTAAAGGATCCAGCATTTTAACCACCTGTTCCATATTCTTATTGATAAATTTTCCCTCAGTGTAAGGTCGTGTAGCACGGGCGATGTTCCAATCGATCATAAAACTAGCTTCGGTAGTATTATCAGCTTCTGAGCTAAAAGATGATAATAATGTTTGCTGATTACTTAATGCAGATTTTAAAGAGTTTATTTTATTTGTTCGGATGTTGGTATTCAACGGATAATTATCCAAACATTTACTATGGTTTTTTTCGTGATGCCGTTTTAAATTACTGGTTTTATAATGAGCAAGTGATTCATTGCAAATAAGACACAAAGGTTTTCCCCCTTTATCGATGAATGCGTATGCTTCAACCCATTCTTGCACTCTAAAAAAATAGTGTAAATTTACCCTTATAATAGGAGGTAACTGAATGCCTCCTATTATAAACGTAAATCTACAACAGTGCGTAAAATAAAAAAATTTACACATTTTGTCGTAATTCAACAGTTCGTCTAAGTATGCATTATTACACAAAAAGTATTAGTTATAAGCCATATTCGATGTATGTTTGCCTATATTTTGATGTAAATTTACTACAAATTAAGTAAATATACAAACAAAACCACAAAATATTGTGTAAATTTACATCGGGTTATGTAAATTTAAAACCTTTTTGACAGATTCTTACACTAAAAAAAGGAGCATATTTCAACGAAACTATATACTTGATTTTATTTCACTATTTAACCCAAAATCTCTTAAAAATTCCTCACAACAAAAAGTATTGATATCCTATAAAGGGCCGATGAAAATGGTCTACGGACTTACATATAAGGAATTAATTTTAATGATAGTGGGCAATATTGCATTAATATTTTTAGTCCACATGTAATCGTAGAGGGTGATTTAAACAAAGCATTGTTCATCCTAATAATACACTATTTTCCTAGTAAAATAAATAAAGTTTAGTTATTTAATAAAGTTATTTAATAAAAGTAATAATTAAATATTTTACACTATTAACTAAAATTAATTAATGAAATTTTGTTAATTTAATTTTTAATTTTTAGTTTGGATCCAATATCTTGCAACACGCTTAATGAAACAAAGAAAAGTATATATGTATCTATAAAATATTACATTGAGCAAATACTGTACAGCTTAGTTTTACAACGAGTGTTGCGATTTTACAATACAAAATGTTTAAATTTACGTAGTTGGACGGGAACAGAACACAAATGAAATGAGTAATACAACTGTGGGTGTACTGGATGCACAAGTTGACGTAAAAAAACATAGGTTATCGCAATATTACACATTTGTTCGAATTTTTAAAGTTATGATTTTTAGATACGAACTATTGGTTTAAGATTAAACCTTGGTTAGAAAAGTACACAAAAAACGATGTTAATTTACAGTTATTATCGCCGTGATTTTACACCTCATTATTTCTATTTTTTAGAGTGTGCCTGAAGCTACGATTTTATCCGTCATATCTCCTTTTTTGTGGTCTGACATATTTAGCAGTTAAATTAAAAAACGGAGTATTCATAAAAAACACGCAAAATATTATATTTCGCTACAAGAGATGAAATCACCGTTTTTTTCTTGCAATTTCCTTAAGTTTTTAATTTCGTTTTTCGTTTAGGGTAATATCTTACTGTCGTAGATGTAGAAGCGGTTGAGGTAGCATATGTCGGATTTGCACGTGTTTTTAATTCTATTTAATTATGAACTTATTCATTTTTTAATTGGAATATTAAAGGATACATTAAATTTAACGTCGGCAAATTGCCTAAAGATAAAATATTAAAAATATTGTTTATAAAAAAATTGCAGAAAAAGATAATCATAGAAAAACAAACGAATCCAAAAGGAAAACCTTGATTTTGAGAAAGATTTTTGTGCATTAATTTGAAACGAATACAGGTGATTTTATTTTTAGTCCACTAGAATATGTTAAACGTATAACCTTAAATAATAAAATTAGTTAAATTTATTTATAACAGCGGATTATACTTAAACTTGATTCGCGAAGTAAAGTAGTATCAAACTAAAATAAAGTCGCAAAAAACTCCAATAGTAGTAACTTCGACAGGACGGACCTAAATATAATAAAATGATTGCATTAAATCATATTATATTATTATTTTAAATATTTTATTTTACTTGTTATATTTTCATATTATATTAAACAGCATTATAAATTATATGTATTATTCCTAATTTTGTTACAATTTTTATGAATTATTAAATATTATTTAATTTTTTCATTTCTTTTCGAGAGCCGCATTTATTCTTTTAAAGAGCCGCATGCGGCTCGCGAGCCGCGGTTTGGCCATGTGTGGTCTATACAAAAAACATGTCTCAAAACAAAATATATGAAATAATCTAAATAAATATTTTCGGATGATTTATTATAATTAAGATGATATTAATTTTGTTTTCTAAGAACGCCCTTGATCATGATCATAAATTTAATATTACATTAGCGTAAAAATTTAAAATAATTGATTAAAACACAAATAATTTCATTTACTATCAAATAAGTTTGAAAATCATTTTTAATAGAAAAAAAATTGCACTGATCTTCTCTAGAATATCATATATTTTGATAATTTTTGAATGTATTGTAAGATAAAATTAAGAATTTAAGAAGAAGAGGTGACTAGACTCCGATCTCAAACCGAAAAAAATCGTTTTTCCATTAAAAATTTCAATTTTACTATTTTCAATTTTCATCTGATTTTCAGTGAAGTCGATGATTTTCTTATTTTAAAATACGTTGAAAAATGTTAATTAAATTAGTTGATGGAAGTGTAATTTTGTTTCTTATAACTACGCCTTTGATTTTTGTAAATAGTAACACTATGTTTTGTTTCATTTTATTTGACTGTGTTGAACTATCTTATATTGGTTGTGTGGACTAAAAAAGGAGCCACCCGGGAACGGGTATAGAACGATCCGAATTGGTACAACTAAAAAAGCCGTATCAGGTTGCTACATATAAAAAGAGAAGTTACCGGTATCTCTCAACAGAACGGCTTTCGAACGCGTAAGTGTCCACATACTACATATTTTATTGTGAAGTTTTTAAATTTATTTTTTTATTTTTCTGCTATTTTTATCGTAATTTTTTCGGTTTTTATGTCATATTTTTAATTTATTAATAAATTTCTTGAGTTATTTTTTTAATTAATATAAAATAGTGAAAAATAAAGAAGTGAAATAAAAAATTTAACAAAAAATTTGAAAAAAAAATTAACTTTTGGATTATTGTCTACACTCCTTTACCTAAGTAGTTTTCAACTTACTGGAAATTTGGGATTAAAAGTGTTTTATGGATATTTTGTGTTTGTTAAATTGGTTGTATTTCGAAAAATAACAACAAAATATGGTTTATAGATCATTTTTTGATAAATAAAAATGAAAAAAAAAATATATTATAAATTGGAAAATAAAGTGATTTACTATTAAAAGTGCCTATTACAACATTGTGAAAAGGTTGTTTTGTAAAAGTGAATTAAAAATTAAACTTTTTAATAATTAAAAATTGAAATATTTGTTTTAAAAACTGAAATACATGATTATGTAATAGGTTGTATAATCAATTTATTATCCAATTTAAAAATGTTGTCATTGTTTTTATTTTTCGAAATGTGAAAGTGGTTTTAGAATTGTGAAAGAAAAGTAAACATGGAAAATTATGGAAAAATCAAAGTTTTTAATTAATTGTAGTTAGAAAATATTTGTTAATAACAAAGTCCGAGTAACGATTATTTACGAGTCGGGGCTGGTCTAATATAATTAGAATTGAAAATAAAATGTGTTTAAAAAACAAAAAAAAAACAAAAAAAAAGAGAAAGAGGCCATTTTAGCTATGTTACGCAAATAGCTAAAAAACCAGAAATAGAAAACGAGGATCACATTTACATGAAAATGTTATGCTTTTCTTCTTATTTTTCTTTAATTATATATTTATAAATTTTTCATTTTCCCGTTCGACTTGATTAAAAAAATTAACATCTCACATTGCGATTTCGCATCTCGAGGTCTTTAGATCTTTTGTTTTAAATAAACAAAGTATATTTCGAATAAATTTAATTGAATATTAGTTTTTTTTAAATAATTTAATTAATCAAGTTAATTAATTGATTGAAAAGCTAATTAATCGAAATTAAATATTTGTTTAGAATCGAATAGTGAATAAAAGTGATAGTTAGTTTTTTTTATATAAATTATTATTAAAAAGGTGGAAAATAATAACCTATGTTTTTATAACTCAAATAAATTAAAATAGAACGATAATTTTTTTTTCAAAATATATTTAAATCTAAAAATTTTTTGGTTACGTAATTAGTTTAGTTTCAATTTTATTTTCTAATAAATTTGTAAAAGATATTTTTGGGTTTTTCATTTTGTTTTTTGTTTTTGTGGAAATGAAAAATTATCTATTTTTAAATATAATCGGTTAGGAAAATGGCAAAATGTGAATCACAGTTTTATTTAGATACATAAATTAATAAAAAAAATTGTTATTATTTGGATCGAATTGAATAACATTTTTAAAATAAAATAAACTATTACGAAATTTTTTTCGAATGAAGTAATTTTTTTATGTGAATGAGATAATGTTTAAATATAATATTAACTTTCCGGAAATTGAGATTTAAATCATGCATTTCTGTTTTTATTGCAGGGAAGCTATTGGGCTGAAAAAAAGGAAATTAAAAACGTGTCTCTAAGCCCCTTTCTCGAGTAAATACAGGATATTTTATTAAAAAAAAGTAAATCGAAATGGCTCCAAAACCACAATCAACAGAAGAGGATCCCGATCCATCTCCATATCTCTTCGTTTCACTTGAACAAAAACGTATCGATCAAACTAAGCCTTATGACTCGAAAAAGAATTGCTGGGTGCCCGATGAGAAGGAGGGTTACCTTTTGGGTGAAATTAAGGCTACAAAGGGTGATTTGGTCACCGTAGCATTGCCAGGTGGAGAGGTAATATTTTTTCTTTTCAGAACTTTTTATTATTATATATTATTGTCCGTCCGTCCATTTGTTTTAATATTCATCAAAGAAGAAAAATATACGGTGTCATGGACCACTTGGAATGCCGTTTAAAAATTTTTAGAACCTATTTAAATTTTTATTACTTATTATTTTAAATTCTAAAATATCTATCTATTGATGAGCAGGAGAAAAACTATAAAAAAGATCAATTATCTCAAGTTAACCCTCCAAAATTCGAAAAATCCGAAGATATGGCTGACTTGACATATCTTAACGAAGCCGCAGTTTTACATAATTTAAAACAACGATACTATGCTAAAATGATTTATGTAAGTTTCATTTTATTATTATTATTAATTATATTTTACTTCTTTTAACAAAAACCATGAACAAATTATAATCTGGGAAACCTATGGGATAAACGTTGATATATTGATTTAAACGAACGTTAAAATGTTAGAGCAAGGATTTTAAGAAAGATCAACTTACACAAGTCAATCCACCAAAATACGAAAAAGCCGAAGATATGTCCAATTTGACATACCTTAACGATGCCTCTGTACTCCATAATTTAAAACAGAGATACTACAACAAACTTATTTACGTAAGTTCGCGGCCTAGGCGCTGACGCAAATCAATAATATTTTGCAAAATTAAAGAAATAAAATGAAAAACTTTTAATTCTTTAAGCATATTACTGAAAAATGTTAATAAAAACCGATATATTTATAAATTTTCAGTAATATTTTGCTCGATTAAAATGCTTGCTAAGCAATGCAACTAACTTCATATAATACATTTATTAGACTTTGATTAATGTCTAAATTCCTTCATTTTTAACTAATTTAAAATCATAATTCATTTTAAAAACATTTAACCAACTAAAATTCATTTTTCATTATACTAATATTGGCCCAGAACAACCAGTTAAAACTAAAACGCCCAAAAATAATACTCAAAACAAATACTAATTTAGTAATTTCCAAAACTATGTTTTGTTTTGCATGCACTCAAAAAGAAAATTGCTTAAAAATGCTTTAGCAGCGCTATTTGTGTTCGAAACTCGACAAACGAATCACGAAAAGGCGATGCAAAATGGGATTGAATTCATGACCGGCTAGATATCGCCTTAGTCTGAAGGATTTCTTTAAAAAAAATGTTATTTTTGTTTTCGATTTGTTTTTTACACAAACTCATATCACTGTGAATTGACACAATATAATGAAAAGATAAAGAAAATTATCCATACAATTGTGTTCGATCAATAAACATATACATCAATTCTAGATTTATTTTTTACTGAGTTTATTTATGTTCATTTAAAAAAAAATACAAAATGTGTTTAATTGATTTTGTTTATTCAAATTATGGAAATACGAAAGTTCGATAAGACAAGAACAATTTCATAAAATGGATATTTAAGTAAATGATTTGTATGATTTTACTAAACAATCAATATGAAAATTACAGACCTACTCTGGACTTTTCTGCGTCGCCATCAATCCATACAAACGTTATCCAGTATACACATTTCGTTGTGCTAAAATGTACCGTGGTAAACGTCGTTCAGAAGTTCCACCACATATTTTTGCTATTTCTGATGGTGCCTACGTCAACATGTTGACCAATCATGAAAATCAATCTATGTTGATCACAGGAGAATCTGGTGCCGGAAAGACTGAAAACACGAAAAAAGTAATTGCGTATTTCGCCACTGTTGGTGCTTCTGGCAAGAAAGATGAATCTTCATCAAAGAAAGGAAGTTTAGAAGATCAAGTTGTCCAAACAAATCCCGTTCTTGAAGCTTTTGGTAACGCTAAGACCGTCCGTAACGATAACTCTTCACGTTTCGTAAGTAATCTTTTAGTGTATTCATATGTATTGAGTTTAATTTTATTTTTATCTTATCTGAGTAGGGTAAATTCATCCGTATTCATTTCGGTCCATCTGGTAAATTAGCTGGTGCTGATATTGAGACTTGTAAGTACTTTTTATCAAAATGTAATTGGTTCAATATTTGCTTATATTTTCGTTTTTATCTGTAGACTTGTTGGAAAAGGCTCGTGTCATCTCCCAACAAACATTGGAAAGATCATACCACATTTTCTACCAAATGATGTCTGGCTCAGTTCCCGGCTTGAAAGGTATTAATTTATGTTTTATGTTTATCTTTAATACAAATTTACAAACAACGATAGAAACAATTAGGAATAGAAATCAAAATAAAACAATTAGATCAAACTTCGGTCCCTTATGGTTTTTAGTTGTTAATATTTTACTTTTAATAATAAACAGAAATATGTTTGCTGTCAAATGATATCTATGATTATCATGTTGTATCACAAGGAAAAACTACAATTCCAAATGTGGATGATGGGGAGGAAATGACGTTGACCGATGTAAGGAATATTAATCGGTCACTATTAGTAGAAATTGACCAAAAATGATGATGGTCAATGAATGTTTTTTGTTTTCCCAGCATTAATTATTTTTTTAAAAGTTCAAATTAAAAAATCTCTACATTGCATATCATACTGGATATGAAGACAAAATAAACCATATTTTTATTCCTTATATTTAAAAAACTTCTGTAACAAAAAAAAAACAAATGGGACAAAACTAAACAATATTAATATATACCTATAATTTTTATCCTTATTACCTATTTAGAAATTTGTATCCTCTCCAACGACATTTATGATTATCATATTGTGTCACAAGGAAAAACAACAATTCCAAGTGTGAACGATGCCGAAGAAATGGAACTTACCGACGTAAGAATCGGCATTACTTATTTAACTCCAACTAATCATATCCATATCCGACTAATAATGCTTATGATTTGTTTTTTGTGTTTGTTTTATAATATATTTATATTCCCGAAATATAAGTAGTATCAAGGAGTAAGAGGTTCTGGAAACAAAAAAGAGAAATATTACTTTTTTGGTTTCAATTTATATTTAATACTTATTTTAAATTCAGAAATTACATTACTGACAACACATATCGGCGACTATCCGACAATTTGTAATGGTAAAACACGTATTCCCGGTGTCAACGATGGTGATGAGTTAGAAATAACCGATGTAAGTTTCAAGAAAAGAAATATTAACTTTATCCAATGATAAAAAACTTTTCTTCTACCAACTTATTAATTTTCGATTATTAAAACTGAAAACAAACTAATATTGTAAGTTTATTTAGCTGGGAGCGCGATTTGAAATGAAATATGAGAATTGGCTAAATCAATTAAACCATCGATAATGAGACACTGGGATACTACTGTAAATCACTGTATATTAAATAATTTCTGTATATAATAAAGTATCTACCAAAAAAGTATAAAAGTAAATAAATTAATATTCTGCCCGCTCCTAGCTACTATGTTATATATAAATTATCCTTTTTATTTTAAAAATTATAATTTGCTTGTTGCAGGATATTTGTAAAAAATATTGTATATTGACGATATCATTTCTTTCTTATTGTACATTCAAAACGTCGAGCATTCAATTTCTATATGTTATATAAAATATTATAAATGCTAAAACTTTCTAATTTCTGAAAAAAAAAATTATTGCTGCATTGGATTCATGGTGACAAAATAATATTAAAAATAATTTGAAAGAACAGTTGTTGAAATTTATTCATATTCCACTTGTTTTAGTGAAGAAACAAAATATTTATATATTTCAAGAAATTACCATTTACTCTTTGTTTTAAGCTAAAAATATTTTTTTTGCAAGAGTTGTATATAACTTTCAATTCCCTACTAGGTGGCGGTTTTATAATTTTCGTATTAGTTAAATGATGAGAATTAAATTTTTAATTCATAAATATATTGTGGTCGTGTAAAAAATAGTATATACACCTCGGGAGAGCATGTCATCTCCCTTAGTCATATGTACCCTTCATTTTTCGCCCTCGAACTCCACCTCGGAACAAAAACATGCATTGCTTCCTTGGTGTATAATATACTCTTTTGACACTAGTTGAATATAAAGTTCAGTTCTGCTGTCTCATTTTTGGACTGCTGTTTTTATTTTTAAGGGAGATGAAGCATAATTAAACCACGAAAACAGTGTTAATTTCCATGGAAACAGTAACATTTATGATAGTTTTCTAATTTTTAAAACAAAAATATAAACAAACAGCCAACCATGATATTTATTTAAGTTAATAGTTTTCGTAGTAGTATTTATATGATGTGTTTTCGCTCTCGGGCTCCCTCATTTCAAATTAATAGTTTTCGTTAAATTCAAGTTAATAGTTTTAGGAAAATATTGTAAACGATGCTCAATCAGCGTTTTAAGCAGTTTGCTTCCTGAAAAGTAAAAACAGTGATAGCTAAAAAAAGCAACAAGTAATTGTAATTCTTACAAAAAACAAAATCAGTTAATTTGGTCGAGTCACAAACGGAAAAATAATAATGTCATACTTAAATCATTTGTATTTCGTAAAATAGGTTTTGCTATATTGTAAAAAAGAACAACAAAGTAGTAAAAAATTACGTTTTGGAAAATTTGGAAACACTTTTATAATAAAATTTTTGAAAAATCGTTAGCTGTTCTGTAAGGCCGCTTTTACTATCATCAAATGCCACACTCAATTCTTTCAGTTTCAACAGTACCATTAATTAAACTATACCTAAAATATTCATTTGATTATTTTTAAGAAGAAAAAAACCTTAAATAATCGAATTACAAAAAACACCCGTAAGAAAATATTAATCAATAGTACATCGTACAAATTAGTTCTTTTAATAAAATTATTACTTTCTACAACTAAGTCACTTTATCTGATTTCTGAAATATTTTAAAACGGTTTACACCAGGCTCCATATACAACAACAATTTAAAAAACACGATCTACTGATGTAAAAAAATTATTTTTTCCCTATTTAAAACCGAATTTTGAAATTAAAATATGTTTTTATTGTATTTATTGTTAAATATCTATATATTTCGGGATATTCTCAACTTCAGGATAATAAAACTAACAATAATATTAAAATTCAAAAAATAAGTTATAGTACGTTCACACTAGCATCGAAATTACGTAATTTCGTCAATGTAATTTCGAAATTACGAAACCCGTTCACACTGCAATTTATCATAATTTCGTTTGACATTTCATTTTTTTATCAATAAAAAATCAAGCTTGGTTTGTTGTTTTGTTGCATTTAAGAGTGATGAATTAAAAATTTACTTAAATATGAATAAATATACTAAAAACGTAATTGGTGTATTAACAAAACTTACAAAATAAAATAAATTTTATTAGTAATGGTCTTGATACGCGATCAGAAAATTTCTTCAAAACATTAATTCGCTTAAAAAAAGTATTTCCATATATTAATTTATAAATAATCTTCAATCGCCAAATTTTTTTTATATCTTTACGTTTTTGATCATTATTGTTTTCATATTTCACCATTGTTTTTCATTTTAAAAAACAGCGCAGACAAAATTTAAGATCAAATTTTATTATGTTAGTAAAACTCATTGGCCTAACGATTCAATTTTTTTAAAATTTGTCATATATTATAAAGTTTTTCATTCAAACAAATTTTCATTTTCAAAAACAAACGTCATAATTAATTCAGCATTGGAATATTCCAGTGCTGAAAAGAATTGGAGCTATGTTCATACCAATTCAACGTAATTTCGATCATAATTTCATCGAAATTACTCTGAAATGACATGATTATAAAATTATCTCAATGTATTGGAAATCATGTAATTTCATTCGTAATTTCGATCGAAATTACGAAAGAAGCGAAATTACGTAATTTCGATGCCAGTGTGAACGTACTATTAGTATGAAACAAAAAGAAAAAATTTTTTGTTTCATACTAAAGTCATGTCAATTTTTTAATATGAATATTATTGTTAGTTTTATTATCCTGAAGATGAGCCTAGCCCGAAATATATATTTATTCAATAAACAATATATAATTTAAATATACAATTTAACAGTAAATAACATATTTTAATTTAAAATACGAGTTTGGTTAACGCAAAATAGATTAAAAATAAATAATTCTGCTTGACAAAACAAATTTATAATATGAATAAGAAATTTTACATCATAAAGATTAATTCCTTAATTAGAACTAGATATTAAATATTGGTTCAACACACTAGGATAAACAGTTTAGTAATAAAACACATTAAGGATTATAAACCGTTAATTAAGATTAGATTAATATTCAAAAATAATTCTTCTATTTAATTTAGACTCATGTGCGCTTTCGAATGACATTTATGATTATTTCAACGTATCACAGGGTAAAACTACAATTCCAAACGTAGATGATGGTGAAGAATGTGTTCTCACAGATGTAAGTTAGTCTGAACTCTCAGTTT
The DNA here is from genome assembly GCA_963693315.1 of Diogma glabrata. NCBI lineage: Eukaryota > Metazoa > Arthropoda > Insecta > Diptera > Cylindrotomidae > Diogma > Diogma glabrata. The sequence goes on from CAVNZG010001451.1 coordinate 110,004, forward strand.
AACATTGTGTCATAACTGATAAAAATCCGAAAATAAGGATAAAAGACGGTTATTTATTTTATTTTGTTCAGTAAAGAAAATCTGTTAGAAACAGTGAACTTTATTTTTCCAGGATGCATACATAGAAGAAGTTATAATTATCTACCCATAATTAGTAATAATTTCTTTCGAAACAGAAATTATGTTTTATGTTTTTACGTTTTCATAAATCTTAAAGCAGGATCACTGAAAATCATTTAGAATAAATTTTATATATTTAGTAAATTTTAGTTAGTTTGAAAATATTTGTATATAAAACAATTACAAAATTGAACCAATGTAAGATATATATTATTCGAGAAATTAACTTTAGTAATAAGATCGCTGGTAACACACAAAATTTTATTGTGGATTTTATATTCTAACGTTAGCTTAATTTTTGGTGTGATTTATGCCTCTAATAATGCCATTATATTAAGAACTTAAAATTTTCAAATGCTTTTTATTAATATTTTAATTTTGATATAACAGCAAGCTTTCGATGTGTTGGGTTTCACCCAAGAAGAAAAAGATAATGTGTACAAAATAACCGCCGCTGTCATGCATATGGGTGGTATGAAATTCAAGCAAAGGGGTCGTGAAGAACAAGCAGAAGCTGATGGTACAGAAGAAGGAGAACGTGTTGCTAAGCTTTTGAACTTAGAAGCCCAAGATTTGTATAAGAACTTATTAAAACCACGTATTAAGGTCGGTAATGAGTTCGTCACACAAGGTCGTAATAAAGATCAAGTATCCAACTCTATTGGTGCCCTCTGTAAGGGTGTTTTCGATCGTCTCTTCAAATGGTTGGTCAAAAAATGTAATGAAACACTTGACACAAAACAAAAACGTCAACATTTCATTGGTGTATTAGATATTGCTGGATTCGAAATCTTCGATGTAAGTATTATTTAAAACTTTAACAAATTCAAAATTATATTATATAATGAAAGTCTCTTATTAAATACATATGGATATTTTATACATAGATTAGGATTCCCATAAATTATGATTATTATTTTCCGATAAAATTTTCAACAAACTACGAATACATAAATTAACAAATTTTTATTTTATTTTATTTTACAATTTTATAATAATCTAACAAATACTACTAAATTAGTATAATGGTTTCGAACAACTGTGTATCAACTTTACAAATGAAAAACTACAACAATTCTTCAACCATCATATGTTCGTTTTAGAACAAGAAGAATATACGAGAGAGGGTATTCACTGGGAGTTTATTGATTTTGGAATGGATCTGCTAGCTTGTATCGAATTAATTGAAAAGGTGCTTTACTAAAAACAAATCAAAAATTTAATTAATTATATATTTATTTGGCTCAAGCATTAGAGATGATTTCACGGGTGGTTTCATCTTTGGTTATATTTATAAATCAGAAAAGTAAGGTGCTTGTTTAACCGCATGCCGTAATTGATAATAACAAAATATATTTTTGCAAAAGTGAAGTAATTAGAAATCCTATTGTAGTTAGACTAGTTAGTATAAAATATTGTCCAACGTATCAGTTCTGTAGGGTAACACCTCCTGTATTGTCATATTCTTAATTTTATGTTGTTTTATAATTTTGTTGTAGAATTTAGATGTTTTAATTTTGTTTTAATTTTCTTCGTGTGAAGTACAACGGCTTTGAACAACTTTGTATTAACTTTACAAACGAAAAATTGCAACAATTTTTCAATCATCACATGTTCGTTTTGGAACAAGAAGAGTACAAAAAAGAAGGTATTGACTGGGCATTCATTGATTTTGGAATGGATCTCCTTGCTTGTATTGATCTAATTGAAAAGGTAGATAACAAACCAAAAACTTGCGTTGAATGAAAATCGGCTTTCGTTGAAATGTTATATGAGAAAATCTATGGAATAGATTCTCATAATTTATGATTTATTATATTTCCAATCCATAACCCTTACTATTTAATTTGAGACATTTTATTTTCAGATCATCCGTAATCTATGTTATGTACTTTTGAATCATAATACATAACGTTGAAGGAAAAACAATTTATCTAATTAATATCCTTTTACCTTTATCAATAATTTTATTATAGTTTAACGGTTTTGAACAACTTTGTATTAATTTCACAAATGAAAAATTACAACAATTCTTTAACCATCACATGTTCGTTTTGGAACAAGAAGAATATCAACGTGAAGGCATTGAATGGACTTTCATTGATTTTGGAATGGATCTTCAACAATGTATTGAACTTATTGAGAAGGTAGCCCATTTGTTCGGGATCTCAAAATCCTCTCAATTAATTTGTTGTTTTCGTGTATTGTTCTTTTGTTTTTAATTTAGTATTACAGTGAACAAAAATGCATAAAAGCATTAAAATTTAAAACCATATATTTAATAATTAATTTAATTTTTAGATTTCGTTTATCATTTAACTCATTTTCATTTAATTATAATTCATAAAAATATCTATATATCGGTACAGTTGAATGGTTTTGAACAACTTTGTATTAATTTCGCAAACGAAAAATTACAACAATATTACAATCAATATATGTTTGTGTTGGAACAAGAGGAATATGAACGAGAAGGTATTAGATGGACTTTTATTGATTTTGGTTTAGATTTGCAACCAACTGTTAGCCTTATCGAAAAGGTATATTAATTAGCTAAAATCATAGAACCAAACAAAAATCATTAAACAAACAAGCAAAGAATTAAAGAGTTTACCTTTTAATTTTTAGCACCAATATTTTTAGTTAGTATTTTTTGTAAATTTACACTGTTGCCACTATTCACAGTAGAAAGTAGATAGAATTTCCAAAGTCATAATTTTCAAACCAGTCACGCTGTACCTTTTTATCTAATGTAATTTTGTGTGTTTTGTATCCATTTTCCGCTCACTAAAAATTTAAATTAAAAAAATTAAACATTGCTTTAAGGTAAGAGCTTATTAAATATTGTGTAAAAAAATTTTACTATATAATTTCAAATTAAAAATAATCAATTTAAAAAAATAAATTTGATACTAAAATAATTTTTTTGATTTTTATCTTTTTTTTTTTTTAATATTATAGCCCATGGGTATCTTATCCATTCTTGAAGAAGAATCTATGTTCCCCAAAGCTACTGATCAAACATTCGCCGAAAAATTGAACAATAACCATTTGGGAAAATCAGCTCCATTCGTCAAACCAAAACCACCAAAACCAGGTTGTCAAGCTGCTCACTTTGCCATTGGCCATTATGCTGGTTGTGTACCATACAATATTACAGGATGGCTTGAAAAGAACAAGGATCCATTGAATGACACAGTTGTTGATCAATTTAAGAAATCACCCAACAAATTGTTACAAGATATCTTCTTCGATCATCCAGGCCAATCTGGTGGTGCTGATCAAGCTAAGGGAGGACGTGGTAAAAAGGGAGGTGGTTTTGCAACTGTATCATCATCATACAGGGAACAATTGAACAACCTAATGACAACATTACGTTCAACTCAACCACATTTCATCCGTTGTATTATTCCTAATGAAGTAAAGACTCCTGGTCTTATTGATTCACATCTTGTAATGCATCAATTGACATGTAACGGTGTACTTGAAGGTATCCGTATTTGTCGTAAAGGTTTCCCCAACAGGATGGTATATCCAGATTTCAAACTTCGGTGAGTTGAAACAAAACTTTTATTTTTTATTAAAATATTACAATATATTAGTTTAAGAGAAAAAAGGTTGGGTACTTAAAAGGTTCGAAAGTATTCATTATAAAATTGTGATTCTTAATATTATAGTTATATGATTCTTGCGCCTGCTCTTATGACTGCTGAATCAGATCCAAAAAAAGCAGCGGCTAAATGTTTCGAATCAATTGCACTGGATGCTGATCTCTACCGTATTGGTCATACTAAGGCGAGCAATTTTATAAACTATGGAGTGAACTTCCTATTGTCATAAAGTCTCTTTACCCCCAACTGTATTTTTAAAAATATTGAATATTTTTTTCCTTATATAAGAATATTTTTATTTTTCGTAGATAATCCAAAAGTATCAATTGTGTCCCTTATATGTATTTGTCTTTAGAAATAAAAAGATTTTTTGGGTGAAGTATAATTAGTCGGAGTTTATCCCCAGTAGTTCGTCAGTTTTACATTCATTATTTTTGTAGTTAGAAATAAATCCTTTATATGTATATCCTTGTTTTCCTGTTTATTTAGTTATAAGATCCTTAATCCAAAAGGATGTGAAGAAAACAGTGACCCTAAAAAAGCTGGAGGTGCTATTTTAGAATCAACCGGTCTTGAACCTGATCTATATCGTTTGGGACATACAAAGGCATGTGTAGTATATTGAAAATATGGCATGTCATTTCCTACCCATGATTTTGTTTCACTTCTTAAAGATAAAGAATATCAAAGTGAATTTTTGCAATTCCCTTTCATTTATTTTCACATTTCTTCATCATAAAACACCAAGAAGCAGTCTAATTGTTTGTTTCATACAACAAATAAGCAATAAGGAACATTATTTTAAAATAAGAATACAATCATAAACACGCAACATGTTTTTATTTAATATAGTTACAAAATCCTTTGCCCAAAACTCTTGGAAGGACAAGCTGATCCAAAGAAAAGTGCTGCAATCATTTTGGACGCATCCAATCTAGATACAGATTTGTACCGTTTAGGAAACACAAAGGCATGACAACCCACAAGTTTTTATTTTTTAAATTGTTGTTTTTGTTATATGAAAAATTTGCACTCTCTTGATAAGAAATATCATGAGACATTATACAACCCTTGTTTGTGAACGTTATTTTATCCTACCTTACCTATAACTTTCTTTCTATAAAAAAAAAATCTTATAAAAATAAATTTTATTTTTATTAGATGAAAATTATTTAAAGAGTTTTTTATAAAAAAAATTAAATGATTTTCAAACTAACATTTCATTAACATTTTCCTTCTATTTTATTTTAATTCTTTAGCTATAAAATCCTATGCCCAAATTTAGTCAACCCCATTGCCGACCCCAAAAAAAGTTGCGCAACAATTATTGACACAGCCGCTCTAAGTCTTGATTTATACAGATTGGGAAATACAAAGGCATGAAACAAAACCAAAATATTGGCTAATTTGTTATTTTAATTTTAATCTGTATCTAATCCAGACGTTTCTAAAATTAAAAAAAAAAATACCACTGATTTTAAGAAATTGTCAAACAAAAACATTCATTATTAACTTTATACATAAAAAACAGAATGAATTGGTTCTCATTGTTAGTTTTATTGTACACATCCACAAAAACAATTTAATAATCTGTATGTCAATCCATAAACAGGATAAGTCATACAAAAACACACAATAATTTGAATCATAGCCACAAGATTCAAACATTTTATTTTTTTAAAATGTCACTAACGTTAGGTTAAGCAAAAAATTAAATACCAAATTTTAACTAACATGTTTTAAACTAATTAATAAATATGATTATTAAAACACAGTTACAAAATTCTGTGCATAAACTTGGTTAAAGACTCAGTTAAACCAGACAAGGCCGCTGAACTTATTTTGAATCATGTACAATTACCTGATGATCAATATCGTATGGGCAAGACCAAGGTATAATTTTATAAAAAATAGGTCTTCTTCATATTTTATATTGTGTTTTGTATTCGTATTTGTTTTTTTTTATATATGTTAAATCAGAAAAAAATTGGTTTCTATTTTTAAGTTCATTAAAATTAGTTATAAGACATTAATCATAAAAAAAATTATTTTTACACATTCATAAATGACACAAGACATAACATTAACAAGCCGTCAACAAAAAATATCTGATTCATTTCTTTTTGCATGAAACATTTTTCTATTTATTTATTTCCTAGTTTTCCTTTTCAAACTCTCAAAATACTCTGTATTTTCTTTTCTCCTCATTTTTCATTTAGAAGATTTTTTGCATGCATACCTTTATATATGTGTGTTGTATATGTTTTCATTGTAGTGTTCGTTTCATGAATGTTCTCAAAATGAAAGAAATGAGTTTTTGTGTTAATCGAAATTATACCCTAAAAATGTAGGTATTCTTCCGTGCTGGTGTCTTGGGTCAAATGGAAGAGCTTCGTGATGAACGTCTCAGCAAAATTATGTCTTGGATGCAATCATGGGCTCGTGGTTACTTGGCTCGTAAAGAATTCACCAAAATGCAAGAACAAAGATTGGCTCTACAAGTCGTCCAACGTAACTTACGTAAATATCTTAAACTCCGCACATGGCCATGGTACAAATTGTGGCAAAAAGTCAAACCACTTCTTAACGTCTCACGTATTGAAGATGAAATGGCTGTAAGTATAAAATTTTTAAATTTGGAAAAAGATAAATACTTAACATGATCTCCACAGAATGACTAATGGTTTCATACTAATTATGATTAATCAAATCATAATCCGATATTTTCTTTTTTTAAAACCGTTAAGTGGGAGGGCCAACAATTTTTTCATTCTAAATATATAAAAAGCAATCATTTACCTATTTTTATTTTAGAAAGGTGAAATAAACTCACCTATGGCTAGGCAATATATACTACTTTACGCCAATAAAAAAAAGACAGATGGAATTTTTGCTAAATTTATTACACTCAAAATGTATTTTCTGGTAAACATTCACACTTAAGAATTTTAAAAGCAAAATATAAATAAATGTATTAAATTAGGCGGTAGGTAGATAGGTAGAAAAAATGCGGGAAGGTGAAAAATGTTAATGTATACACATATGAAATTCCATCTATTTTGGTAACACTCCAAATATGCCTTTCCAACGTAATTATTTATTCATTAGAGTGTAGGCGATTTTTATTAGTGTCGAAAATTGAAAAAGAAAATTTTCATAACGCGATCGTCTTCTTTTTTATTAATTTGTAACTCGATGGAAAATTAGAAAATTTAGTTTTTTGAAAACAGTATTCCAGTGAACGGTGAACTGCCGTGCGGACCTCTACCTGAGCTTTACGTGGTCCAACGAAATAATTTTGTGTTAAGTGCAATAAAAATAATTGAATAATTGAATAAAATATTTTTTTTTAAATCAATAATCCGCGATCGATATAGATAAATAAAATTTAAAACAAAACGAATTAAAAAATTAATTGTTGTTGATTTTTTTAAAAATAATTTGGTGATCATAAATAAAAAATTTATTTTGATTTCATAATAGTTAATTATTTTTGTTGAGTGAAAAAATAAATAACTAAATTTTAAAAATGGAACCTGAAACAGTACCAACTGCAACTAGAAAATCGGTTAAAAAGGTTTCAAAAAAAGATAAACCATTAAAAGATCTTGCTAAATCTGAAGGTGAAACTGCAATTTCTGATCCATCGACAGATGATCAAGCGCCGGTAGAAAGTTTAGATATTAAAAATGATACTAGTGTTAATGTTCCTCCAGTTGTTGAAACAAGTCATTCTGATTTAATTCCATTACCTGAACCAATTGAAGAACCAAAAAAACTTACCAAACGAAATATTATTGATGATTTAATTGATGTGAATGAAAAAAATTTACAGAAACTCGAAGAAAAAGCAAAGAAAGCTGAAGAAGCCCTCGAAAAAGAAGAAAAACTTCGAAAGGAATTGGAAGGCCTTAATGGAAAACTTTTGGCTGAAAAGACGGCTCTTTTGGAATCATTGGCTGGTGAAAAGGGTTCACTTTCCGAATATCAAGAAAAATGTAACAAACTCTCAGCCCAAAAAGCCGACCTCGACAATCAATTACGTGTAAGTATTCAAATTACATTTTTCCATATAAAAATTATTTCAAAACGAACATATTTCCGATTATTAATCAGAAATTACGCGATATTTTAAAAATATTTCCAGCACTCATTTTATTGGCTTTTTTCCAAGTTTTTAATCGTCAATTTTTTTTGTCTTGTAAATAAATATAAGAAAAAAAATTCAAAATTTATGTTTCTTTAATTTGCTTTAAAGTATAAATTCACCTGATAGTAATTTAATAAATGTTCCTTGAACATTTTTCTATTTTTAAAATCTAATTTTTCGGGAAAAAATAAATTTAGTTTAGATATAACACACGCTGAAATATTATATTTTTGAATAAACATTATACCAAATGCCCCATATTCAAATCTGTTGCAATAAATTTAAGATTGGAATAATGAGTTTCGATTTATACAATGTGATTCATTTCTTAAAACACAATTTTATTTTTAAATTACGATAAATATAGGACACACAAGAACGGCTTTCACAAGAAGAAGATGCCCGTAACCAATTGTTCCAAGCCAAAAAGAAATTGGATCAAGAGATCTCCGGCTTGAAAAAAGATGTAGAAGATTTGGAACTTTCAGTACAAAAATCAGAACAAGATAAGGCAACAAAAGACCATCAAATCCGTAACTTAAATGATGAAATCGCCCACCAAGATGAACTTATCAACAAGCTCAACAAAGAAAAGAAAATGCAAGGAGAATCAAATCAAAAGACTTCTGAAGAACTTCAAGCTGCTGAAGATAAAATCAATCACTTAAACAAAGTCAAAGCCAAATTGGAACAAACTTTGGATGAACTTGAAGACTCACTTGAACGTGAAAAGAAAGTACGTGGTGATGTTGAAAAATCAAAACGTAAGGTTGAAGGTGATCTTAAACTTACACAAGAAGCTGTTGCTGATCTTGAACGTAACAAGAAAGAACTTGAACAAACCATCCAACGTAAGGACAAAGAAATCCAATCACTTACAGCAAAATTGGAAGATGAACAATCTTTGGTTGGAAAACTCCAAAAACAAATTAAAGAGCTTCAAGCAAGAATTGAAGAGCTCGAAGAAGAAGTTGAAGCTGAACGTCAAGCTCGTGCTAAGGCTGAAAAACAACGTGCTGATCTTGCTCGTGAACTTGAAGAATTAGGTGAACGTCTTGAAGAAGCTGGTGGTGCTACATCTGCCCAAATTGAACTTAACAAAAAACGAGAAGCTGAACTCAGCAAACTCCGTCGTGATTTAGAAGAAGCCAACATTCAACACGAAAGCACATTAGCCAACCTTCGTAAGAAACACAATGACTCTGTTGCTGAAATGGCTGAACAAGTGGACCAACTTAACAAATTGAAAGCCAAGTAAGTTATTTCTGTTTAAAATTTTATTTTTTTTTTTAATTTAAATTTAAATTTTTTACGATTTTTTTTTTGAATCAATTTTTTGATTTTTTTTTTAAAATAAAATTATCTAAATAAAAATAGGGCCGAGCACGACCGCCAAAATATCCATAGTGAATTAAACAGCACACGTAGCGCTTGCGATCAACTTGCTCGCGAGAAGGTATTAAAATCACAAAGTGTAGACCTATTTTTCGCTTTTAAAAAAGACTACATTTTGGTTAAAATGATTTTTGATTATTGTATTTTTGTTATTTTTTTAAATTTGATATAACACACTGTGTTACTATCACAATCCATTTCTTAACTTCATCTAGAAACAGAATGGATATTTAAACTATTATGTGCTCGAATTTTTGTTACTGAAACTTATATAATCATTATCCAAATACTATACATATGTGTTTAGTTAATATTTTTCGTTATTTGTTATTTTTGATTTTTTTTTTGTATCCCCCCAACACATACATACAACTTTTTATTTTATTTAATTGAAAAAAAGAACAACATAAAACTTACACAAACAAATATCTCCTTATTTATATTTTCACAGGGCTGAAAAGGAAAAAGCCCAATACTTCTCAGAAGTGAATGAGCTCAGACAAGGAGTTGATCACCTTACCAACGAAAAGGTAGAGGATGATTTCAAAATACAAACAAATATGATAAAAAGCTTATATCTGCATTTAGACAAAAAATTAATTAAAGCTTACAAGCTAAGCCATAGAAAATGTTTTTTAATCCTTTTCTAACAACAGAAAACACAAAGTTAAACTAACAAAAATCAATTATTTGAAGCTCACCAAAACTTAATAATTATAAAAATCATATACAAAAAATAAATTAATTCCATTTTCATTGTAACTAAAATTGCATGTTGTTCCGTTGTAAAACGAAAATGTAGTCGTTTGATTGTGGTGTTTCTTAATATCTATGACAGAATTTAAACTAATATATTTTTTTGTTATACGCAAAATATTAGGCTGCACAAGAAAAGATCGCTAAACAATTACAACACACTCTTAATGAAGCTCAAGGTAAACTCGATGAAACAAATCGTACATTGAATGACTTTGACTCATCAAGGAAGAAGCTTTCAATTGAGAACTCTGATCTCCTTCGTCAACTCGAAGATGCTGAATCACAAGTATCTCAACTTTCCAAAATTAAGATTTCACTTACAACACAATTGGAAGATACCAAACGTTTGGCTGATGAAGAATCACGTGAACGTGCTACCTTATTAGGCAAATTCCGTAACTTGGAACACGACATTGATAACCTCCGTGAACAAGTAGAAGAAGAAGCAGAAGGCAAAGCTGACTTACAACGGCAACTTAGCAAAGCCAATGGAGAAGCTCAATTATGGCGTTCTAAATTCGAATCTGAAGGTGTAACACGCTCAGAAGAATTAGAAGAAGCTAAGAGGAAACTTCAAGCTCGTCTTGCTGAAGCTGAAGAAACAATTGAATCCCTAAATCAAAAATGCGTTGCTTTGGAAAAAACAAAACAACGTTTGGCCACAGAAGTCGAAGATTTACAACTCGAGGTTGACCGTGCTAATGCAATTGCAAATGCAGCAGAAAAGAAACAAAAAGCATTCGATAAAATCATTGGAGAATGGAAACTTAAAGTTGATGATCTTGCTGCTGAGCTTGATGCATCACAAAAAGAATGCCGCAACTATTCAACTGAACTCTTCCGTCTTAAGGGAGCATATGAAGAAGCACAAGAACAACTTGAAGCCGTCCGCCGTGAAAACAAGAATCTCGCCGATGAAGTTAAGGACCTCCTTGATCAAATTGGTGAAGGTGGCCGCAACATTCATGAAATCGAAAAAGCACGCAAACGTTTGGAAGCCGAAAAAGATGAACTTCAAGCTGCTCTTGAAGAAGCTGAAGCTGCTTTGGAACAAGAAGAAAACAAAGTTTTACGCGCTCAACTCGAATTATCACAAGTTCGCCAAGAAATCGACCGTCGCATCCAAGAAAAAGAAGAAGAATTCGAAAACACACGTAAGAACCATCAACGAGCACTTGACTCAATGCAAGCATCCCTCGAAGCCGAAGCCAAGGGTAAGGCTGAGGCACTTCGCATGAAAAAGAAATTGGAAGCTGACATCAATGAACTTGAAATTGCTTTGGACCATGCTAACAAGGTAAACGGGTTTCAAATTTATAATTCTAACTTCATACTCAATTTGTAATTTCACTGTAGGCTAACGCTGAAGCCCAAAAGAATATCAAACGTTACCAACAACAACTCAAGGATGTCCAAACCGCTCTCGAAGAAGAACAACGTGCCCGTGATGATGCCCGCGAACAACTTGGAATCTCAGAACGTCGTGCAAACGCTCTACAAAATGAACTTGAAGAATCACGTACACTTCTTGAACAAGCTGACCGCGGTCGTCGTCAAGCTGAACAAGAATTAGGAGATGCACATGAACAACTTAATGAAATTGCTGCCCAAAATGCTTCAATTTCAGCTGCCAAGAGGAAATTGGAATCAGAACTCCAAACACTCCACTCCGACTTGGATGAACTTTTGAACGAAGCTAAAAACTCAGAAGAAAAAGCCAAAAAAGCTATGGTTGACGCTGCCCGTCTTGCTGATGAGCTTCGTGCTGAACAAGATCATGCTCAAACACAAGAAAAACTTCGTAAAGCTCTTGAAACACAAATCAAAGAACTTCAAGTCCGATTAGATGAAGCTGAAGCAGCCGCTCTTAAAGGAGGCAAAAAAGCTATTCAAAAACTTGAACAACGTGTACGAGAACTTGAAAATGAATTAGATGGTGAACAAAGAAGACATGCTGATGCACAAAAGAATCTCCGTAAGACAGAACGTCGTATTAAAGAATTAACCTTCCAATCAGAAGAAGACCGTAAAAATCATGAACGCATGCAAGACCTTGTCGATAAACTCCAACAAAAGATCAAAACATACAAGAGGCAAATCGAAGAAGCAGAAGAAATTGCAGCCCTTAACTTGGCCAAATTCCGTAAAGCCCAACAAGAATTGGAAGAATCTGAAGAACGTGCAGACTTAGCTGAACAAGCAATTACCAAATTCCGTACAAAAGGAGGCCGTGCAGGATCCGCTATTCGTGGAGCTAGCCCATCTGTAAGTTAAAATTTAATACTAAACACATAAAGCTTAATTTATTTTATTTTGCTCTGTATATATAAATAATTATTTTTTCTTTTTCTTTTATTTTTATTTTTTGACAATTCGACATAATTTTTGGGTTACATTTTGTTATTTTTGAAAATCAAAATACAAAATTATTTTTAATTTTTTATAATAAAAGAAATCCACTCACTAGTGAAAAATATTTTAAATAAAACAAATATTTCTTAATTATGCAGCAACCTACACCTAAAATGCGCAAGAGTGTGCTGGAGTAAAAATTTTATTTTTTTGATTAAAAAAATATATCAAAATTCGTAAGTCAGTATATGGCAACAATCTGTATTAGTTAATATCCTTACCAACACACAATTTATTCAAATTAGTTACTTACATCAATATCCAATTTTTAGAATTATCCATACACAATTACTTTTCATTGTTTGTACCTCATTTCAATATCTGTGGCACCATTTAATTAAACCAACAATTATTATCGAATATAAAAAAAGAAAATTCAAAATTGAAAAAAAAAATATATAAAAAAACGCAACCATTAAAATTGAAACTTAAGAGTAAAAGCATGCATAATTTGTGTTTTATGTAAACTGTGTGTATTCGATATGACTGAAGCAACTGATACAACTGAAAAATTGAATGCAATTGTTGATGTTTTTTAAGTTGTTTCAGTCAAACCGAACGCACCTGTAATCAGATAATCCTTTTTGTAACAAAATTTTATTTATAATTTTATTCTCGTTTACAGCCCCGTTCACGACCACAATTCGATGGAATGGCTTTCCCACCAAGATTCGACCTTGCTCCAGAACACGATTTTTAAATAATTTTAAATTATTAAATAAAAAAATGCCATTTATTATTAATTAATTAATTTTTAATAAATTAATTTAATATGTTACATCAAAAAAACTAACGAGGAATTTTAATTTATATATTTTAACTATAGTTTCTTAATTTTTTTTTTGTTAAATTTATTTTTAATTTTTATCTCTAAAGGACTATCTCTCTCTCTCTCTGTGCCTCTCTGATTTAAAAATTAAGAACAAAAACAATTTCCTCGTCTAAATTTACAAAAAAAAATAAATATTTTTATTAATATTTTTTATTTTTCACATTTTAAAATCAGAACGAAAGTTAATTTTTATTAATTTTTTCAATTTAAATTTTAATTATAAAGATCAGTCAAATTATTTATAAAACAATCATATCAAGATCTGAAACCAAAATTTATGTTATAATTTTTGGTCAAATTTTAATTTGTTAATTGTAAAAATTGTATTTATTTATTATAATAAAACATGATAATTAAAAAAGAAGAAAATTATTGAAATGAATTTTTTATATATAAAATTAACAAAACCATATATTATGTTCTCGAGCTTATGCATACATATATATGAACAAAATTGTTACGTAAAATATAGGTTAAAAATGTTGCTTAAATTTTTATGTTCCTGGTTGTAATTTTTGAAGTGTTTATAAAATGTTCAGAATCAACTGATAAAATATGAAGGATTGCAACCTCAAGGACCATCAAAACCTTAAGGTTTCAACCCCATTCAGACTTCTAAAGGGCCTCAATTTTTTGGTTTTAATGCGACTGCACATAATAATCCAGAAAACACACCAGAACATCTCTTCCTTTTTTAGAAATACGACTTTTGTGAAAAAACACTTTTAATATGACACGAACTGATATTACATATTCTATCCAAGCCAATTTTTTCTACAAGTGCAGCAAATTTTTTAAAAAACCTTTCCACTTAGCGCAAAGCCTTCTTTTTAAGAGTTATTTAATTGTTTATTGTCTATAGTTATTTATTTGGCTATTATCTGCAACAAGCTGACATTTTTCATCTGTGCCTCTCAGTCAACAGTGACCAAAGTGACGTAAAAACTTCGGTATAGCAGAAATGTTTCATGTCAATAACAATTTAAAAAAAACAAGATTTCTTCAGCAATTACTACATATTTTCCAACTGTTTCTATTATTTAAATTTTCAAACTAAAACTCAATATCAATCAATCAATCAATCAGGCAAAGAATTAAGAGAATAAGATGTTAAAATTGATGTTAAAATTTGAAGTGCTTTTGGCACACCAATAAATGTTTACTAACACACATGCATTTTAGTAGAGATGCCGTAAATATTGTTAATATTGTGAGGTACCAGTCCCGGTACAAGGGGTAGGCGAACTAGTCACTCGCCTAGGGCGTTTTATTTGAAGGGCGCAGAAAGTATGAAACAATTTTTTTTTTGTTTTTAATATATTTTTATTTTATACTCCGAAGATTCGTTTTTTTGTTTCAAATTAAAATATCTAATTGGAGTGGAAAATCACAAAGAAAATAGGTATCCTAAATATTTTAAGATTATTTAAAGGTTCTCTAGAGATTTCCAAGGTTCATATTTTCAAGATTCTCATGATTCCCTAGATTATCTGAAGAAACTCTATATGTCCAAATATACTCAAGATTTTTTTGAAAATTCTCAAAAGATTCGGTAAGATTCTCATTATTTAGCGACGATTGTTAAGAATCTTTTTTAAGATTCTCTAGATTTCTTGAATATTCTCAGAAGCTACTCAAATAGTCTAAAGATGCCCAAGAGCAATTTAGCCCTCAATCTAATGAGATGTTTGTTTTTATTGGCTAACATAAACTTCAGAAATTTTATTTATAATAAGAAATCTGTGACCTATGTATGTATTATCTGAGTCCCGAATGATCTGATGCACTTACCTATATCAACATGAAAAGAATATGGAAAACAGGTAAAAAATTTGATTGAATAAATAAATAAAGTTTTTGACGATTAGAAATTACGGATTGCAATATTAATATATTATCCTCATAAGAATATTGGTGAAACAGTTTATCTTTAACAAATTATTGAAAACAACAAGATTTTGAATTTGAAAGCAATTTATATTTTTATTTCAATTTAAAATATATATTTGCATTTAAAAAAACTCAAAACCATCGGTTTCATTGGTTATTTCAAACTATACCATTCATTGGTTGATTAATAAAAACTAGTTGTCCAGCTTTTTCCGTATAAAATCGGCTTAGGAGTTTCTTGTGTACCAAACCAAATTTAGAAAAGACGCACTCATTCCGACTGACATTGAGATTGATCTGAAAATACAAATTACTTTATTTTACTTTTTAGTCCAAATAAATTGGAATCTAAAAAAGGAGGCGAATTTAGCATCAGATAATTTTCCACAAAAATCCTTCATGAAAATTGTTGCACAAAAGAGAGTTAATTTGGTACATAATTTATAAAATATGAAAAACTGTAGTAGCAAATTTCTTCGATGAAAGTGATGCTGATTCACTTTCTTTGTTTTCTAAAACAATGTAATTTTCATTAACAAGTGCATTCGGATATTGGTAATGGTAACGATGTCAAAGATGCTGACTAATTGCGTGGAATTCGATTTTTGCATCACAAGCAGTGTTGCAAAACGTTACTCGTAACGTAACGTAAAAAAGAAATAACGAAATTAAGTAGCGTTATTAATAAAAATTACTTTCGAAACGTTCTAAAAATTCATTTGCGTGACAATACCGTAAAACGTAACGATAACGCAAATATTTTATTGCGTGTTTTGGTTGATTTTGCAAAAATCGATAGTATAAAATCCGACTTATCTGCTCTTCTTCAATTTATGTGCATGCTTTGACTAAAGATTTTGATGTTTTTAAATTTTTTTGATATTTGTGACAAAATAACATAGCATTTTGTAAATTTTTGATTTGAACTCACTTTAGCAAATGGCATTGATGAGGTTTTGAGTTCGAATCCCAACCAAAACACGTAAAAAAGAAAAACAGAGTTTTTTTTTCGGACATACTTATACTTTAAATAGAAAAATTCAAACTTCTTCCTTAGTTACTTGAATTTAATTGCTCACAAAAATCCCAAATAATTTTTAAATATAGTTTTAAGTCTACATTTAAAACGTAAAATAACGTTACTAAAAGGTAACATAACATAAGGAAACATAAGGAACATAACATAAGGAAATATAATATTTTTCTGTTCCATAACGAAATAACGAACCGCAAAAATAAATATAATGCTATAAAAACGAAACGCATAACGTTACGATTTTTTTTCGTTTTGCAACACTGATCACAAGGCCAAGTAAATCCAAATCCCATTGTAACTGTTTCCAAATTCGTAATTATTCGCTAGGGCTGCCAAAATTACCAAAAAAACTCCAAATCATGTCTTAACTGTTTCCAAATTTCTTATTAGCTTTCCAAGCATTTGTGACTGGTTTTAAAGTTTGATACAGGTCATTGTGGCGTATGTTAAAACTAAAAATCGAACTTCTAAAAAATCTAGTAGTTGAAAAAAATAAAAGTTAGTTTTTCAGGTTTACTTTAAAAAAAAGAATTTTTACGTTAATCATTAAAAGTTCCTTTATAGACCAGGGTCGATAATTTTTGAAAACAAAAAAAATAATGGTAGGATGAAACCCATTAGAAAAGGAGGAGAATATTATAAAAATGAAAGGAAAAATAATTTACGGGCGATCTGAGGTCGGGAAGGGGAAGGGGTGAGTTTTTAAGGGTAAAAAACGGTTTATCTCGATTTCCGGCAAAACTAAAAGTCCTATGGAAAAAATTTATATGGCAAAGTTGTAGGTAATAAAAAGATCTAAAACTTTTGTATCGACACTTTTTTCACATAACCTCAAAATTTATGTGAAAAATTCAAAAAACCAAGTTTTTGGTTTTTTATTTTTATCTTTGACAAAAAAAATTTTTTTTTCACGAAATTTGGTGAAAACTTACCTTTTTATGTCCCAAATACGCTGTAATTTATTTGATTTGAAATTTTTTATTTGGTCACCTTATTTTGAATTAATATCGAAAAAGCACCCTAATTTTCAATCGAAAATTCACCCGTCAAAATATCAGCTTTTTTCAAAAAGTTGGTATGCTTTCTAATCGTTGAAATCTCTACTTTCCGATGGTGAAAAAAAAAAATATATTACTATAGTAAATCTTCTCAGAAAATGCAAAAAATGAATTGAATTTTCGATTGAAAATTAGGGTGCTTTTTCGATATTAATTCAAAATAAGGTGAAAAAATAAATATTTCAAATCAAATAAATTACAGCGTATTTGGGACATAAAAAGGTAAGTTTTCACCAAATTTTGTGGAAAAAAAAAAAATTTTTTTGTAAAAGATAAAAATGAAAAACCAAATACTATGGTTTTTTGAATCGAAAATTCAATTCATTTTTTGCATTTTCTGAGAAGATTTACTATAGTAATAAATTTTTTTTCACCATCGGAAAGTAGAGATTTCAACGAACAGAAAGCATACCAACTTTTTGAAAAAAGCTGATATTTTGACGGGTGAATTTTCGATTGAAAAATAGGGTGCTTTTTCGATATTAATTCAAAATAAGGTGACCAAATAAAAATTTCAAATCAAATAAATTACAGCGTATTTGGGACATAAAAAGGTAAGTTTTCACCAAATTTCGTGAAAAAAAAAAATTTTTTTGTAAAACATAAAAATAAAAAACCAAAAACTTGGTTTTTTGAATTTTTCACATAAATTTTGAGGTTATGTGAAAAAAGTGTCGATACAAAAGTTTTAGATCTTTTTATTACCTACAACTTTGCCATATAAATTTTTTCCATAGGACTTTTAGTTTTGCCGGAAATCGAGATAAACCGTTTTTTACCCTTAAAAACTCACCCCTTCCCCTTCCCGACCTCAGATCGCCCGTAAATTATTTTTCCTTTCATTTTTATAATATTCTCCTCCTTTTCTAATGGGTTTCATCCTACTATTATTTTTTTTTACTTTTTATTATTTTTAAAGGCTTCTACCCTGGTCTATTAGTTCAGTTTTTTGTAAAAAAATAATATGTTTAAATTTAATATTGTTTCTCTGTTATTATAAAAAACATCTATAATTTTAATTTAATGAATTAAAATTAGTTAATTAATTTTAATGAATAATTTATATTCAATATTCATTATAATGATTTCAATTCAAGTGTTAGAATGATTTCAAGCTTATGAAAGCTTTTTAGCTTACAATGGATACTATGGATATTAATAAATGTGTATATAATTAAAAACAATTACTATATGATTACTATTGTTATGATATCAAGAGTTTATGAGAATTAATTTAATATTTATTTACTCGTTATTACTAACTAAAGCTCTAATGAAATTAAAGCAAACCCAGATTGATAATATGATCAATTACAATCATTCAATTTCCCGAATGTAACGATTTAAGTTTGCGGAACATTATTATTATTGTTACATAAATAATTACATTATTATAAGGGTTGATCCTCCTGATGCTATTTGATTTTATCAAAAATTATATTACAATTCAAAAGTAAAACAGATTAGGATTAACTGGGTTGGATTGTTATAGCTCAAATGACTAGCTATACTCCATTGATATTCTATAGCACGAATTACCAGCTATAATTGGTGACCCCGAACACAAAGAACTCAAAGATACAGGAATTCAACAATATTGAAAAACCAAGTATTTAGAAACAAATTTAAATTTTGTTATTTGTTTAATTCTTTTTATTTTATTTTAATTATTAAATAATAGTACTAATAATAATATTATTACTACAATTAAAATTTATATCTACTTAATTCTAAATCTTAATTTTTAATATATTAACATTTAATTAATTATTTGCTTATCTTGTCTTAAGATATTTTTGATTTGGATTTTTTATTTATTGGTTTTCGCTATATTATTTTTGCTTAAATATTTTTTAAAATGGTTGACGCGGTTCCTTCAGTACCTGGAGAGACCCTTAAGATGTTTTCCCAACGCGAACTGAATGACGCGATTGCACGAGCTGTAGCAATAGCTATCCAAAATAAAATTTCTCCTATTAATGACGATCAAGCACCTTGTAGCGGTAATGCTATAACTATTCCTAAAAGCGACAACGATATTAATGCCGTAGGTTTTAATCCTACTCCCTTTTGGCATACTCAACCCGATTTATGGTTTTTACCGCTCGAAGCTCAATTTAGTAGCCAAACTTTATCTAACTCTTCTAGATCAAGATCTAGAACTCCCTCTAGAGGAAACGATCGCAGATCGTGATCTAGCTCAAGACCTCCACAATTTTTTCAGGGAATTTGTTTTTATCACCATCGATTTGGTGACCTTGCTCAAAAATGCCGTCCTGAATGTTCGCGATATTCTTCATTCTCTTCTAACTCAAAAAACTAAATGGCTCGCCGCGTTTAGCGGAATACTGTGACTGCCACAATAATTACCGTTTAATGGTTTATGATACCATCACTAATCTTAAATTTCTTATCGATACCGGTGCCGAGGTATCGGTAATTCCAGCTACTTCCGCTCAGAAGCTCAGTGTGAAATCAGACTTCACTCTTATTGCTGCAAATTCTACTACCGTGTCTCCTTATGGGACGAAAACTTTAACGTTGAGTTTAGGTCTTCGACGTTCATTCGTTCACTCTTTCATCATCGCCAGTTCTCTGTTCCGATAATTGGCGCTGACTTTTTAAACAAATACGGTATTCTGGTTGATATTAAACAGAAACGAATTATCGACCCACTGTCTGATATTTTCACATCAGCAGTCACAGCTCCTATCTCTACTCCTTCATTGTCCGTTCTTATCAATGATAAATTTTCTTTTGAAATTAACGAGCTTTTAAACGAGTTCAAAGAATTAACCTAAGGGTCTCTCTTCAGCTGTGAAACACAATGTGACAGTGACAACGACAATGTGCGGTTATAACTGTACTGGCCTGGACCACCAGTCTCATGCAAAACTCGCAGACTAGCAGCTGACAAACTTAAAGCTGCAAAGACTGAATTTGACTATATACTAGAACAAGGAATCTGTAGACCCTCTAGTAGTCAATGGTCCCGTCCACTTCACTTGGTCGAAAAGAAAACAGGTGGTATTCGTGTTTGTGGTGATTACCGTTGCTTAAATAAAGTCACAGTCCCCGACAAATACAACATTCCTTTTCTTCAGGATTTTTCGCAACAACTTGCAGATTGCACTATTTTCTCGACTATCGACCTAGTGCGAGCTTACCATCAAATTCCTATTGAGCCGTCTGATATTACTAAGACAGCTATCTCTACACCATTTGGACTTTTCGAGTTCACACGAATGGGATTCGGTTTAAGAAACGCTGGTCAAACGTTTCAGCGAAATATGCACACCATTTTACGAGGTTTAGATTTCTGCTTCATCTATTTAGACGACCTACTTCTTCGCAACTAAGTCCTATGTCGAACACTTAGGACATCTTAAGGTCATCTTTCAAAAATTGCAAGATGCTGGTATGATCATCAACCTTAACAAGTGCAACTTCGCACAACACGATACAAATTTCTTAGGTCATACCATCGATTCTAACGGAATTAGACCAACGAAAGAACGAGTGGATGTTATTTCCGATTTTCCCACTCCTCAAATGGTCAAACAACTACGTCGTTTTCTTGGAATGATCAATTTCTATCGAC
The DNA here is from genome assembly GCA_963693315.1 of Diogma glabrata. NCBI lineage: Eukaryota > Metazoa > Arthropoda > Insecta > Diptera > Cylindrotomidae > Diogma > Diogma glabrata. The sequence continues at coordinate 130,868 of CAVNZG010001451.1, forward strand.
GTTTCATTCCTCACGCTGCCGGTGATCAAGCCATTTTAAATGGTTTTTTAAAAGGCTCAAAAAAGAACGACAAACGACCTATTAACTGGTCGGAATCTTCTCCTTAAGCTACGATGCTACGATGCTCGCTCATCCTTCTTTAGATGCCCAACTTGCTATTATGGTCGACGCTGCCGACAAAGCAGTTGGTGCTGTCGTTCAACAACTTGTCACCGATTCATGGCAGCCTCTCGATTTCTTTTCGGTTAGACTAACCGAAACTCAACAGCGCTACAGCGCTTATGATCGTGAACTTTTGGCAGCTTATTTAGCCATTAAACACTTTCGTTACCTTCTAGAAGGGCGAAATTTTATCCTTTTCACGGATCATAAACCTTTAATTTGTGCATTGTCACAAAATCCAGACAAAGCTAGTCCTAGATAATTTAGACATCTGGATTTTATCAGCCAGTTTACAACTGACATACGACATATTTCTGGAATTGACAATGTTGTTGCTGACGCCTTGTCACGCATTGATCAAATCCAACTACCTGAGAGCATCGACTATTCGGCAATTGCTGATGCTCAAACCAATGATTCAGAGTTAAAGGAACTACTTTTGGAAAATAGCACGACGCTTAAATTCCAACAGTTTTCTCTATCCTTTCACTCTAACAAATTTATTTATTGTGACGTTTCAACGAGGAAACTACGTCCATTTATTCCAAAACAGTTTCGTCAAAGCGTTTTCGTTCGAATGCACAACATTTCTCATCCCGGAATCAATTCTTCTATTACATTACTGACTGACGCCGTGGTCTGGCCGTCAATAAAAAAAGATGTCCGGGAAATGACTCGAAACTGTTTACAGTGTCAGAAATCGAAAATTTCACGACACACTCGATCTCCCTTATCTAATTATTCTTCAACTTCAGAACGATTTTCCGAAGTTCATTTAGATATTATTGGAATGATGCCTTCATCTGAAGGACAACGATATTGTATAACTCTGATTGACAGATATACAAGATGGCCCGAAGAAATCCCGATAACATATTACTGCTGCAACTGTAGCTACTGCTGTTTATTCTGTGTGGATATCTCGATTCGGGGTTCTAAATTTCATTGTGACCGATCGAGGATCACAATTTGAATCTCAACTATATTCTGAACTTTCAAAGCTGTTAGGTTTCGAACATCGACGAACCAAAACTTATAATCCTAAATGTAATGGCATGATCGAACGTTTTCATCGAACATTGAAAGCGGCCATAATGTGTCATGATCGACAAGATTGGGCACGTACTCTCCCAACCATACTTCTTGGACTGCGTACAGCTTTTCGGAAAGATTTTAAATCTACCTCCGCGGAATTAGTGTATGGATCTACCTTACGCTTGCCGGGACACTTTTTATTGGAACAAACGACATTGGTTCCATAGTCGGATTTTGTAGCTAACCTCAAGCTACAGTTCAACAATCTCCGACCTATTACTTCTTCTCACTCACTCGAATGATAACGTTTTTGTTTTCAACGATTTGAAAACCTGCTCACGACGTTTTCCTCAGAGTAGACACGGTCCGAAGGTCATTGCAACAACCCTACGATGGACCTTATCTCGTCATCAATCGTGATGACAAAACTTTCACTATACTAAAGTTAGTATCGACAGACTGAAACCCAGCTATCAGGATAGCACTAAGTCTGAACGATCCCTGATCAACCATTCACCGATAATATCTAGTTCTCCTCAGCACTGTTCTTTGTTTCGAATTCTATGAAACAGGGTCACATCTCTAATTCCGATCCTTTTTCAATTTCAATTTCAAGCACTCCGATCAAAATTAAAAAAACAGTGCGATTTAATTTACAACCTCAAACTTCTCTTACCAAGTCTGGTCGGATCCAAATTACTAACTTCAATTATCAAATTTCAAAATTAAAATTTTTTTTTGTTTACGCAATAAGTTTTTAATGCAAGATCTGCAATTATTTCAAAATTTGTATATTCTTTTATACGTCACACCATGTTAACACATTTTAACTACGTTATTAACCATGTCACACCATGTTAACAAATTAACTTGAAATATATTATATTGACTATAACACTTCAGTTTCTCAAACAGTTTTATAAAAAATACAACAAAGTCAATAAGATTTAAAATCGATTAACAAATTAATCAAAAAAATTATATATATATTGTTACGATTCAGAAAAATCTAGACGATTACGGTCACTTCCAGGAAAATAAAATCAACAAAACACAACAAACAAATTAATGAAATGAATGTTGTTGTTGTTGTCTTTTTCTTAGAAATAGGGTCAACATAAACGATTTTATGAATCAAATCAACATAACGTAAAATAATCGAATATTCTAATATTTTCTCAAGGTTTCTGGAAAGTGATGTCGAATTATCTAGAAGTATTGCAGAAGGTATATAAGAAAATTACCTCTTGTAGTTTTGAATTAGTTTTATTTTAGACCTGCGACAGTAAAGTGAAATTAAATGTAGAATTAGTATTATTTTAAACGTGTGACAGTGAAGTTAAAATTATAAAAGTGATATTTAAAATAAGTTTTTGTAAATAAAGTTTTCAGTGTTATTGAGAAGAAATATTTTGTGTATTATTTTAACGCTGTTATTACTGGAAATTTCTACAATAAACCGTTGGAGTTTCTCAAGCTGTTAAAAGAATATTCTAGTTAGGAATATTGTTTTCTTATTGTTGTGGAACAATTAAGTTGTTGAATACTTAATAAAACCTGGTGTTTGTGCTTACTAATCAGTGATCGAACTCAGTAAGAGATTGGGAATTACGTTTATCGAATTGAGAGTAAGGCCAATTCGAAGGAAGGTTAGAAAAACGTAACATTGGTGACATCGGCGGATTAGTTAGCTGTTAATAATGGTTTTATTAAGTGATTTGAAGGTTCTTGAGTTAAAGAAAGAACTAGAACAACGTGGATTGGCAACAACCGGCAACAAAACTGAATTGGCGATACGGCTTCGAGAAACTATGGAAGCTAGTGGAGTAGTTGTGGAAAGCTACCAGTTTGGAGTGATTAGTACACATGATCTAGTGGCAGCTGATGAGGAGAAAAGTTTTGTTGCAGAAACAACAACAACATTGCCATCTGGAAATTGTGATTTTACACAGTTAATGGCTATGATGCAACAAATAAATTTGAATATGAATCAGCAATTGGCTGCCGTAAATGCCAATATGAATCAAAAACTAGATGATGTAAATACAAATATGACTGCTACCAAGGAAGAAATCAGACTCAACATGAATCAACAGTTGGAGAAAGTCAAGAATAATATGGCTGCTAACAAAGAAGAAATTAGTGAAACAATCAGCCACCAATTAGCTTTAAATCGCGATGAAGTCAAGCAAATTATGGATGAGAAACTTCTCCAAATCTCGACGGCATTTGATGGAAAAGTCGAGAAGATTCAAAACGATATCCAAGAATTAGAACAAAAAGTGCTTGACGAAAACAAAAAGGTACTTTCCAAAGTTGATGATTTCGAAAAACGGTTGCAGGATGTTGAGACGACTAAAGTTACTTCCCAGGTGGTGCAGCAAGTAGCTAATATTAAATTGAAACCACCATCGTATGACGGAACCACATCTGTCGGCATCTTTAAGTTCCAGTTTGAGACAGCAGCAGACCAGAATGTTTGGAACGCAGAAAATCGTCTTGCTGCATTAATAATTGCGCTAAACGGTGAAGCAGCTGAAACATTACAGGCGGTGCCAGAAAACGATCGCAAAAGTTATGCTGAAGTGATGAATGCGTTGGAACGAAAATATGGCAGCGACCATAAAAAGGATTTATACAGAATCGAGTTAAAAGGTCGCTTGCAACGGAATGGAGAAAGCCTTCAGGACTATTCTTCGGCAGTAGAACCTCTTGTTCATTTGGCACATTCTTACACTCCACCGTATTTTATGGAGAAGATGAAGATCGAGGCCTTCATTGATAGTATCCGAGATCCAGAAACCAGGATCAAAGTAATGACTACACCTAAGGCGACTTTCCATGAAACTGTCGCATACGCAATGCAATATGAGATGGTACAGAGGATGTGTATGCCATCTGGTGGATGAAGAAAAAGGAATGTAGAGGGGAACATCAAAGGGGAAGTTTTGGCACACAGAGATAGAAGCGACATCAGATGTTGGGTATGTGATGAAGAGGGTCACATGGCACGGGCGTGCAAGAAAAACGGGGAAGCAGACAGATTGTCGTCTTCTGTGAAGAACAGAGGAGCCGAAGAAATGGAGCACGTAGGGTTCAGGAACAGCAGTAGAAAACTCCTGTGCTGGATATGTAGGAAATCGGGCCATATCTCACAGGACTGCTGGAACAGGAAGCGTGATAGATCTTCGTCTCCTATTCAACGGAAGCCTGTTGAAGGTGCAACTATAAAGCCAAAAAGTGAGGAGAATGCAGCCTACATTCCAATTTCAAGAATTGCGGTAAATGGTGAAAGCTTGGGTATCAACGGACAACTTGAAGGTAAAGGTTGCTTCATGACACTGGATACAGGTTCAGCTCGAACATTCGTTCGGAAAGGTTTAATTGACGGTGTTTTGGAACCATCAGATGGATTGAAACTCCAAACAGTAACTGGAGAATGCGCTGAAATAGAAGGTAAAAGAATCGCTGAAATAAAATTGGGAAATAACTGCTATCAACAAGAGGTGCTAGTGGCAGACATTATGGATGAAGTCATTTTAGGGATGGACTTCATGAAGGCGAAGGGATTAGTCTTCGATTTTGGATGTGGAATCCTAAAGGTTAATAATGTTGAGATGCCACTACTTGTGAATGAGGCAGAGCCAACAGTTATTGGCAGCGATGAGGAACTACGCAGTGCAGAGGAAAATCCAGCACCATCCAACAGATGAGAGAGAGAAACGTCAACCGACGCAGACGATTAAACAAACGCCGAAAGTTAAAAAGGAAACAGGTCAAAGCCCATAACGAAGTGAGCGATGTAAAAGAGGTGGTTCAAATAGCTGCAAACGGGGACGAATCGCAGCTTGAAATGAGAATGGTTCGGATACATGGCAATGTGAAACACTCAAAGGGAAAAGATAAGGAGGACTTAAGAGATAATGAGAATCCATACTTATCACGGTGGGCGGACATAGAACAAAGTAATGGCCAAGGACTTAGAAGGGGACCAGAAGCAATTCTAAACCGCCTAGGAAATAGAAAAAGGAAAAAAAAATGTTTGGATTCAACAATTGGAGGAGAGATCTAGATCCTGTTCGGGACGAACAGGCTTAAGTGGAGGGTAATGTTACGATTCAGAAAAATCTAGACGATTACGGTCACTTCCAGGAAAATAAAATCAACAAAACACAACAAACAAATTAATGAAATGAATGTTGTTGTTGTTGTCTTCTTCTTAGAAATAGGGTCAACATAAACGATTTTATGAATCAAATCAACATAACGTAAAATAATCGAATATTCTAATATTTTCTCAAGGTTTCTGGAAAGTGATGTCGAATTATCTAGAAGTATTGCAGAAGGTATATAAGAAAAATTACCTCTTGTAGTTTTGAATTAGTTTTATTTTAGACCTGCGACAGTAAAGTGAAATTAAATGTAGAATTAGTATTATTTTAAACGTGTGACAGTGAAGTTAAAATTATAAAAGTGATATTTAAAATAAGTTTTTGTAAATAAAGTTTTCAGTGTTATTGAGAAGAAATATTTTGTGTATTATTTTTAACGCTGTTACTACTGGAAATTTCTACAATAAACCGTTGGAGTTTCTGAAGCTGTTAAAAGAATATTCTAGTTAGGAATATTGTTTTCCTATTGTTGTGGAACAATTAAGTTGTTGAATACTTAATAAAACCTGGTGTTTGTGCTTACTAATCAGTGATCGAACTCAGGAAGAGATTGGGAATTACGTTTATCGAATTGAGAGTAAGGCCAAATATATATATATATATATATATATATATACTATATATATATATATATATATATAATATATATATATATATATATATATATATATATATATATATATATATTATATATATATATATAATATATATATATATATATATATATATATATATTAATATATATATATATATATATATATATATATATATATATATATATATATATATATATATATATATATATATATATATATATATATATATATATATATATATATATATATATATATGTATATATATATATATATATATATATATATATATATATATATATATATATATATATATATATATATATATATATATATATATATATATATATATATATATGTATATATATATATATATGTATATATATATATATATATATATATATATATATATATATATATATATATATATATATATATATATATGATATATATATATATTCACCTAATTCTGTTTTTACACGACAGATACGTTCCAGAGAAAGACGTGTAAAAAAAATTCGTGTAAAAATATACATTGTTTATATGGAAAAATGGAGGATTGGTTCCACTCTCGAGAAATGAGTTCGAAAAACATATAGGACACGCTATTGCATTGATTGACACCACCATCAGTTCTGAAAATATAGTACGCTTATATATATTATTCAATTGATGGCTAGCTTTTGCCATAAATTAGTTATAATAACTTTAGAAAAAATTGTTAAATAAAAATAGAACTTCAATAATTTTATAAAAAGTGGCAAACCAAAAATGGGATGCAGAATTATTGTGAGTTTTTAACACTTCACCGCTTAATAATTATAGAATTTGGCTGCTGATCCGGTTTAATTTAATGAATCCGATTACATCGCAGCTTCCAATAAGCTGTCTGATTTCGTGATTCATTCGGATTCATTACTGATTTTCAGCAACTTTATATGGACCATAAATTCTTCGCATGACCTTCCTCTCGCATGTTGATAGAATTCTATAGTCGATGGGGTTCAGTTTCCAGCTTTCACTTCTGAAGGCACAGGTCGAATTAATGCTTTATAAAGTGTGACCACAAAAGAAATTTCGATCGCAGTAGTTTTAAGTATGCGTAGAAAACTCTGTATGTGGCAAGGCTTTTGATATATGCCTGCATGTTATTTGACGATGTTTTTACAGATCCGAGGAATTTGAATTTTTCCACGCGTTCCTTTTTATAGCTAATATCCAGATCTAGATGTTGTTAGAAGTTTAGTTTTGCCAGTTTTGATTCATAATCTAAGTCGTTTAGCTTTTTTTCAAGTTGTGAGACTATCCTTAATATCACTTGTTCTACGTCCGAGAAGCGCAATATCATCTGCGTAACCAAGAATTTGACTAGATTTGTTAAAGATGCAGTTATGTTTCTCGAGTTGGCTTTTTTTTATCGCGTTCTCAAGCGCCAAATTAAAAATACGGGCGATGCACTTGCGAACACCTGATATCGAAAGGACCAGAAACTGACCTCGGACCAAAGGTTGCCCAGATTATACTCTCATATGCTTACTTGAAGTCAACGTAGAGCTGGTGGATGATGATGCTGTACTCCCAACATTTTTTCCAGAATCACCCTTAGCAAAACATTAATCTTTGGTTGAACGGTTGGGATGAAAACCACACTGATAGTCACCGATGATAGATTCGGCGAACGTGATAAGTCGAGCAAGTCGAGTGATGCCTCGATAGTTGGTACTTCAGGCGGTCGGCTATCTTAAGAGCGGAGCAATGAGAGCTGTTTTCTATTCAGCAGGTAGTTCTTCTTCGTCCCAGATCGCAAGAGCCAGATCGTATAAGCGTGAGACAAGAGTTCCTCCATTTTTGAATAGTTCTACGCGGATCCATCGATACCTGGTGATATGCCATTTTTTAGATTTTCAATGGCAGCTTCCACTTCTTCTATTGCTGGGTAAGGGACAAAAATCTCATCACTTGACGGAACAATTGCTGGAATTGTATCAATTTCATTCGACTTATTCAGTAGGCTTTGAAAGTGGGAGCGTTATACTACAAGCACATAACGTTCGTTTGTTGTAAGTTCGTTCTTTCCATTTTTGATGGTTGTAGATCTTGGGTGGACCTTTTTGTCAGATTCCGCGTATTGGCAAAACACTCTTTCGTTTTTCCATTAGCCGCATGTTGGTTGATATTTTCGATACAACTCTTCATAGTTCGCGTTTCTTTTCAGTAGAAGTTTCGCTGAGGATTTCTTAGCGCATAGATGATCAGCTGGGAAGCTTCGGGTGCTTCTTGTTAATCATTTTTCTCGCTTATAATCAACGCTTTAGCGGAAACCGTCGTCGAATCATTCGTTGCGTGATTTTGGTGCTCGTTTTCCGATTGTAGTGGGTGCTGGCGCTATAATGGTTGATTGAAGCGTTTGGTATTCTTCTTGCATTTTTAATGGCATCCCAGTGGGATGTCATTCTCTTCTATGTTTCAGGAAATAGTAATATTTCCTGATATCTATTTAGTGTTGCCGGATGCTTAAAAGCATCAACATTCCAGCGAACGGCCTTTTTTGCTGGTCTATTAGAGGTAGATGATAACTTGCACTTGTAATTAAAGCTATCGAGCGTATGATCGGTATCCATATCAGCGCCTCTGCTGTGTAATAAAACGGCAGTTACACCTGTGAACAGTTACACTTTGAGAACACTTAATCGATTTGATTTTCCGTTCTTAAAGTTCTGTACTTTTACCAATTTGAGTATTGAAGTCACCTACCACTATTTTTTTATCGTGCCGCGGGATCTTATTGATGATTTCTATGAGTTCAAGGCATAACAGGTCTTTAATGTCATCTGCTTTGTCTTCACTGGGTGCATGAACATTGACGATAGTTAACTCCAATTTCTCCTCCGTTTTGATGACTGCAATAGTTAAAAGTGTATCTTTTCATTGTGTCGTAGATTTCACTGCCTTGTCATCTTAATTCTTTTGATGCCACTATATTCAGTGTATAGTTATCGACTTGGTTTGTGAATTTTAGGAGATCTCCTGGTTTTGTAAGGCTTAGTACGTTCCAGGGTCCTATTTTTAAATCGTAGTCTGGGTACAGTTTCCGAGGCTAGTGTACCGAGCTCATTACAAATAATTTTTTACGCAAATGGTGGACTAGCTCTTCGCCCAACCCAAATTTTCATGAATGGGTCCGTTCTAAACTTTAGGTTACCAGAAAAACTTTTTATCACGATTGTATAGCAAACCGCTTGATTAAAGAAAGAGGTCTGCTCCAAGCCACCCTTTACATGGAGAACAGACGCTTGAGTTACATTGGTTTTACGGAGCCATGGTGTAGAATCATGGAGTATTAGCAGTACATATTTACTTTGCTCTTCTCAACTAAACTAACCCAATTCTGTCAGCGTTACTTAGCTGGCACTGCGTTGACGTAGAATTTTGCTAACAAATAGCAATGTCAATGGAAAATTTATCGATCAGATACGAAAAATGTAACTTGCTATCCATTGAAAAATGTTACATATTAATCTTATGCATAGCAGTTTATAGTAACTAAAGAAAGATAAAGGGTAGCGAAATCTGAAATTCGATGTCCTCACCGTGCTTTCTGGGTAATGTATACTGAGAGTATAATTTTAATGCATCGGAGACAAGCAGAGTAAAAACTGCTTAGTCAAGGACGCTACATCACGGCGAATTGGCGCCTTAAAACGAATGCGACCCTACCGTCTGTTCTCTATGTTAAGGTCGGCTTGGATCGGGCGTCTATCTTGGATCAAGTGGCACGCTATATAAACGTGTAAAAAGGTTATTCTACTGACCTTAACATCGGAACGGACCCATTCACGAAAATTTGGGGTGGGCCTGAGAATTTGGTACTAGGTTTCTTGTAGGGTCTACGCATACAAGAAGCCGTGATGAAATTCATCCTGGTCAATGAAAGGATCTTCCACATCGGTCGATTCATAAGCAGACTTGGGTTTCGCCGAATGGAAAAACTCGAAATCGAATTGATCATGTGTTAGAAACAGCACGTTTCTTTTAGAGCGATCTTTTTAGCGGTGCATACATTGGAAGTGACCACTCACCTTCCTTGTGTGTGCTTTGATATGGTTCCACTTTCCAAATCCAGGGATTACGAAATTCAAAGAACGGAAACGATTTAACATCTAATCACTAAAGAATGCTGAAACAGATCAGATATATCAAAATCATATTGCCAAATATTGGAGGAATCAGAAACCATTAATGGAGACGTTGATAAGTCATGGTATTTACTCCAAGATGCTGTTTTAAGCGCTGCTGAGGGAATACTTTGCCGACCAGAAAACGACTCCTAGAATCCCTGGATAGATTGAGAATGGTGCTAGAAAAATTGGTCTGCAAATTAACAACGATAAAACTAAACATATGAATGTTTAAAGGATGCTGAGAAGAAAGATTTGATGTGCGGCGATGAACGAAATGAGGGCGTTGAATCTTTTAACTATTTGGGATCAATGCTTGACTCAAAGAACCGCATACTTACAGATATAAAAGCTCGAATCGTTGTAGATAATCTAACTTTCTAGTTTCTACTCAATTATACCTCCCATTGGATCACCGTATGTATCAACTAACACCAAACTCAAGTTTTACAAGACATTGATTAAATCGGTGGTGCGATGTATGGGTCACAAACGTGAACTCTTACAAAAAATCACATTTATCTGTATTTGAGCGCAAGATACTACGCTACATTTTTGGCCCACTTAAGACAGACGATGGAGAGTACAGAACCCGATATAACTTTGAGATCACAGTTCTTCTTGACGATCATGATACAATAGGTTGTATAGGGCCCAATTGGATTGTTTGGTTTTTGCATGTTCTACGAGCCGATTTACAGTCTGGAAAGATTAAAACAATGTGCACTAACGCACACAGGGAGTCCAGGGAGACCTCGACTGCAATTGGAGATGGGCGTAATAAACGACTTTAAAGAATTGGCTGCCATGGTAATTATGTCACTATTGCGATTGTACGTTATTCATCATTAAAGCTGATTAGCTTGGCCATGCCCCTACATGGAACTCAAAAAAAAAAACAAAATTAAACAAGAAAAAGAAAGAATTATACCAGCCTGTAAATGGTTTAAATTGAAACACACACTATCAGTTGAAATAAAATTACACATTATCAATTCAAAAATAATTACATTTCTACTTTACATTTTAATTAAATTTTTTTTGCAAATGTATTAGGTAGATTTCATATAAAAATCTACCTATTGTTATTTGAAGCGGCTTTTAAAAATATACAGGGTAATACAAAAGAATTTTGTTTTTCTTCAAAAATCGGATAAACATACGAAAAAATTTAAATTTAAAGGTTTAATCGATTCGTGTTATTTCAAAACATTTCGTGCATAAAGAAAATTATTTTTTTTTTTTTTTTGTGTTTTTTTAATTTTGTTTTTTTTTTTTTTTGTTTTTTTTTTTTTTTTTTTTTTTTTTTTATTTTTTAAATATTTATATTTATCTTTATATATATATATCTATATATATACTATATATATATATATATATATACTATATATATATAATATATATATATATATATATATATATATATATATATATATATATATATATATATATATATATATATATATATATATATATATATATATATATATATATATATATATATATATATATATATATATATATAAATATATATATATATATATATATATATATATATATATATATATATATATATATATATATATATATATATATATATTATATATATATATATATATATATATATATATATAATATATATATATATATATATATATATATATATATATTATATATATATATATATATATATATATATATATATATATATAATATATATATATATATATATATATATATATATATATATATATATATTATATATATATATATTACCTATTTTCAAGCGAAAGTGCTGTTGTAAATAAAATGGTACTGGGTGATCCGATTTTAATCCGGTTTTCAATTTTAAATAGCTCAATATTGGTGGAGTATTTTGGTATATAATTTGTTTTTTTATCTTAACTTAATCATTAAAAAAAATTAATTTAAAGTTTGATAAAAGTTTTTCAATAGAAAAAAATCAAAAAAAATCAGAAAATAATAGAATTTTTAATTTTATTTCATAAATAATTGACTAACTTCTTTAAAAATATTTGATTATTTTATATTTGATTATTAATATTAATATAATTTAAAGTTAATATCTTATCTGACCG